>JAVQJL010034934.1:0-10154 GCA_036024295.1 Nannoperca obscura
TGGGTCTTTGTGTGTGTGGAAGTTGGTCTCGACCGGCTCCATGTGATTGAGTGCCCTGAGATAACTTTGTTATGATATGGCGCTATATAAATAAAATTGAATTGAATTGAATTGATTATCTCTATTGGTGAATAACTGTAATACAGCAGTCAGCCATAATACCATTGGAAATCAATAGTTGCTGATATCATATTATTACAACTTACATGTCCTTACTTACAAATACGTTTCTCCTTTTCCCCAAACCTCAGATGGCAGATTCTCAGACATGAATGTAGAAACTAATTTGATTGACATTTTCACATGCTGGAATTATATTAAGTAATGTAGTGCATAATGAAAGAATGAATTAATCCAAGTCATTTGTTAATGGTGAGGGAAGGAGGTTGCTGCAGGGAAAATATCCAAAGGTGAATCAAATGAATCGACTTTGAATGATGAAAGAAATCCTCTGGATTGAGTTACTTGAAAGGTTTCTTCTACAGTTTATGAGCAAACTGTTTGCTACAGGACCTTCTTCTACCCTTTTCAGTATCACAGAGGATATAGTTGGTGAGTGAGTTAAATAACATTTATGTTAAGATGCCAGTAAGACATGTGGTGACAGGTGACAATCAAAACCATAACCTCAACACTCACAGTTAATTTGCTCAGTATAAGCAGTGGTCTGAATATAGCTGTATATTTCCATGACTTTATAAATAATCATTACGCACATATGGCCAACACAAGGTAAAGCAAATGAAAAAAAACGGTACAAATGCGGCCATGGGGAAATCCCTTCTCTTACTTCTGTCCATCATTACTAAGGAAAACATGTTATTTAGAGGTCAGTGGAGAACACTGGACATATAGATAGTCTAACAACCCTGTAAGACAGAACAGCTCACAATGCAACTGATGACCTCCCAAAAAAAAAACTGTCCACATTATAGCAGAGTATACTGCATTAACCCATTTGAGACCCATCAGCAACTTGTTTTTGTTTCACAATCAAGTTCAGTGTGCAAAACAGCATCCACAGAGACGATCAGATATGACAACCTACCTCACTGATGATTGATGATGACTGATGATGAAGCACAGTGTTCATAGAACAGAATATTCTGAAATGTCAGATCACATAAAGCAATATACACACAAGTATAGCTTCTGCAGCACATGAGCCACCACACAGCTCTAGTGGAAATGTTTTTTGCTATGGTTTGTTGGGCAGGATTGGTGATAGACTTTTTCCGGGACCAGCAAGATAGTCAGCTGAATGTAATCAGGTATGTGGGCCAACCTGGGGAATATTTAGGCAACACCTGTGTGTTGCCATGGCAACAGAGGCAGACGAGAAGCTCAAAATGGCACAAAAATAACATCTTGAGTAACCAGGGCATGGTTTTGGGAAATACATATTCCTTCGAGTTTAAATGTAATTTTTCAGTGCTTTAAGCACCACAAATACATTTTCACAGCAGTTTTGTCTTGTCATAATAGGCAAAGCACCAATAACAGTAATGATGGATTGTTCTATTCAAGCATCCTAGACATGACAGTGTGACAATGAGCCAGCATGAACAATACCAGAACTGAAGCAGTCATCATTCATTTTATTATTTATACCTGTACATTTCCAATTGTTACACGACAAAATATATTCTGCAAAAAAGGCCTATTCCTCTTTTGTATTGAGTGGCTACAGAAGTCTAACACTGACTACGTTTACATTCACAAAATATTCCAGTTTTTTCCCTTATGCCGAAAAAAGGTGCTATTCCTACCAAGCTGTTTACATGGCTAATGATATGTGAGTATATATAGATATATTCCGCAAATATTCTTTTTATATGCAGCCGTGCATACTCGGTTTTCAAGGGGTCGATGCCCTAATACGTTGTTTATCACATTGATCATTCTTTGTATCAAAACAGATTTAGTTAAGTTTAGCTCTAGTGGCAGACTCATTCATACATGCAAACTCAGCCTCCCTCTTTCAATCCACAATTAAAAGAAAAGGTCAGCGTTGTGATATTTGCTCATATCCAAAGACCAGTAGATATTGTTTTGTGCATGTCTCTCTTCCCAAGTCTTGCAAACTGTTGGCTGGTTGTTTTTTTACGCACAGTGCTGACAGTAAAAAGACAAGAGTCTGTGTCGCAAACTGCTGTAAAAACCCTAATTAAGACGCATTCCGAATGTGCTGTATACATGTCCAAAGAATGCTCCTAACACTAGAATAATACCAGCATATGCCACATGTTAACCGGAAAATGCTATATTCGGAATAATTTGAAATATCCAAACAGATTAAGCTGTTTACATGTTGGTATCAAGGTTGAAATGTTGTCATATTTGGAATAATATTGGAAGATTTGGGTGCATGTAAACATAAATACAATGAGGTTTAAAATAATGTCACTGATCTTCCCTCATCTCAGTCACTCTTTTACCAGCTTCACTCAAACTGACTCTCCTACATGCCCACAGCTACCCACCCAGATGCATTCTAACCTTCTAACTGCGATGGAAGTAGCTGAATGTCAGAGACATACCACCATGCCACAAGGTCCGTCTAATCCTTTAAAGTGGCTGCTGCAGAGTGTGCCGAAAGCCTGCTGGAAAATGTCTATCTCAACATGTTGGCCTGCCAACTGCAGCGCCGTGCCCTCGTCAGAGCCATGATTAGTAGTGTAAAATGAGTGAGATTGATTATGTGACATAATGTGATTTCAACTCCAGGAGTTTTATCCTCTGATCCATTCTCCTGCTCAAGTCCAGTGTTTCCTACCCAGGTCAACTGGTTAGGAAGGTGCCTGGCTGGTTGCTGGAGAAAACAAATCTGGATACAATGGCAATAACATTGCTCTCTCCTTCTTCAATATGTGCTGTCTGTAATGAAGTCAGTGAGCACTTTAAATCAAATCAAATGGTTCTTTACCCCTGTAGCTCTATCTGTCCCTTCATGATTATATCCAACAAGCTCAGGGCCAAACCAAATCTAACAATCCAGACCGCAAAACCCTTCCCCATTTGAGGTACTGCCCTTGAGCACCAAGAACTACCCATAAGGTAGTTCTTGGTGCTCAAAGCCAAACCTTTAGCCGCTCCCCTCCTTCCACCACTAAATCAATCCCATCTCCAGCTTTAAGACGTTTCGCCTTGCCTTATAACCTTTGCTCTAGCCCCAACTACACCAAACCTAAAGTGCCCCAGCCTCAGGTCTGGTTACATTTTTAGTCACACCTCCAGGTTTCCTTCCCCCGATCATCCCTTCAGCAGTATTAGTTTCAGCCCAGCCCAATTCATAGCTCAGCCCAATCCAAACAAGGCCCTAGCCAGTGTAAAACTGGGTGCACTTCATAAAAAGGTGATGTCAGCTAGCAACGCAGACAGACGGGACTCTGTACTCCGAGCATTTGACTGTGTGTGTTGGTGCATGCATGCCTGGATGTGTGAATGTCGTGTATGTGTGTCATTCTGACCCAGTCTCCATCAACAGACAGTTTTCAGTGGGCTTCCAAGCTGGCTTTGAAGTGATCTCATGGGAGCCATTAGCCAAAGCAACAGCCCTGCTAGAAGAAGTAGAATGGCATCATGGAACAGAGAAGGGGTGACAGCATTCAGCAAGCACGTTTCTGGGTGACAGAAACACTTACTTGCTTACATCGTGTCTGGTGCCACGACGGTGCATTTTATTATACTAAATTGTCTACTTTTAAACTATCGTCAAATGATGTTTAAACACATCCACTTAAAAAAACCCACTATGTCCTGAAATGTGCCCTTTCTCTGCCCTGATTGGGCAACATAACGTCTTGTGGGTTGATGTCACCATACATTATGGAAAAAGTATTGTTGTTAATGAGTCTTACTTGAAATGTTTGTCTTCTCACATTCGTGTTTTGGAGTGGTTTTTATCTTACTTGAGATTAGTCAATAGCAAAAACACTAAAACAGCTTTCCAGGTTTCTAAAAGTTTTTCACTGCTTTTTGAGGGACTTAAACAATAAATCAGGCAGTTAATCGATTAATAAATTAGTGAAGCTACATTATAATGAACATGTTTTCTTGTCTGCCTCTGTACTTTTTCATTTTCTTCTTGTCTGTCCCTCTGCTTTTCCTTTCCCCAATCCTCTCCTTCATTCTAGTTTTCATCTCTACTCTGTTCCTACCTCGTCATCTTCTCCCTCCCTCTTCTCTCTCATCTCCGTCATCTTCCAAACACACTGTGGCGCACAGATTGAAAAATACACTCTCTCTCTCTCTTTCACACACACACACACACACAGTTACAGATGCACAATGATCAGGGCACCACACCCTTGATGCATTATGAGGTTACACCCCTGTTTGCTCTGGCTCGTGTTCCAATTGTACATAGTGGGCAAGAGCCCATTTTCACATCGGATGATATCGATGAGGGCGATTTGGCATTTTGAGCAGCACCCATACACACAAACACACAAAACCCCAACACAATACGAATTTACTGACAGATGAATCATCAAACCTGCCAAGTTGCTCAGAGACTCATTAACCCATGTTCTCATCTGTTTTCCTGTTTATGTGTCTTGTAGTTGGCTCACTATTGCCACTGCACTCCAGAATATGTTTATTCTCAACTCTGCAAAATAAACATTCATTGATACCATGTTTGGGAAGTTAAGTGTTTTAAAATGTCTGACAGCTGCAAAGTAAGAGGAATTGTACAAAATCTTTTGAATCATTTGCAGGTTTTGTTTTCTGTGTTTGCGGTAAATTCTTTGACTAGTAGAGATTGTTGATTTATGGCTTGGTATTTTCGGTTTAAGAGAGCACGACTGAACTTCATTGTATTAGAAAAATGCTAAATTACAGAAACATGGGGTGATATTGGCAAGAACAACAACCCAAAAAATCTGTGGATCCCACATAATTCAAATGTTACTGGTTAAGCAACTATTTCTGTTCTTGAAAACAGTGAAGAAGGAACAGAATGCCGTTATGCTGTGGAAGTCACATGCAGTATATTCTTGAAGCATGCACATGTTGCTTTAAATCATTTGGCAGTCTAGAAAAGGTTGGAGCAGCTATCCTCTTTCTAAGAAGTGGGACACTTTTGTTATTTGGCTGTCTTTGCTCACAGCTGCTGTGCTGTGCATGTGCATGAGTGTGTGTGTGTGTGTGTTTGTGTGTATGTTACCCTAAACACTGATAAAAGTGCATGTGTATATATTTGAACCTGAAAAGTATTTTTGACATTATGAGGTTTATTTATGTCTGCACACCGCTGTCTACCCGTATGTATGCTTTAGCATGTCTAACGTCTGCATGTGCATCTTCATATTAACAAGAGTGCACGCACTAATGTGTGCACCAGTTTACACCCAAACACAGAGTGTTTCTTAGAAGGCTAGCTAGCTGATGTGAAGCGTGGTGGTCTGACTGTTTGGACTGAGAGCAGGGTATTTTCCCCAGCAACCTAATTAGACCCAGCAATGATGTCATAAGGCAACTATGGGTCACTGTTGTCAAGACGACAGGCAGTGTGTAAACCCAGAGCCATTCAGACGCACTTTAGTTCACCAATTGCAGTTTGCAGCAACAGACGTCAGCTTTATGATGCTTGATAACAACCTCACCTGCTCTTTACATTCACTATTAGTGTTAATTTTCAGCAAACACTAATGGTGTCAAGAACCTAATGTAGCTCTGTGTTAATGAGAAAGTAAAAGTACAGTCAAAGAAAGTGTACTGTTTTAACACATTTTCTTTGGGTTTTTATGTCATTACAATTTAGCTGCAGAAATAAATAAACAAAAGTAATATGTTAATATAAACTGTCAAGTACTCGCTTGCTGTTCACTTTAAACTTTCCACCATGCATGAATACATTCTGGTAGGTCAGTCACACACCCATGCTGTGCTGCCGACTGTTTGTGTGCGTTAGTGTAATTGCCTCAAAACAATACTGTCTTTCTCTGTGCTAAAGGAGCTATAAAGGATGCATGGCCAGATGTTGCCAGGGTGGTTGTCCACCAGTTTGGATTTTAACACACACACACACACACACTCACACACACACACACACACACACACACAGTTTTCCCTCAATGTGTTCCTCATTTCATCAGGCAAAGTGACACACCACAGACCCCACTATCTCCATTTAAAGGCTCACACAGTTGAATAAGCTCTCTGTCCAGATTTCTTGGACGTGTGTACACACATTTGAATGCTCACAAAGACACATCCCATCCACATTTTACATACAGCACTTGTGTGCCATTACACATTGTATTTAACACAGCAAAGGGTTGACGGTCTGAACATCCTTTTCCTATTTGAGTTAGGGTCAGTGTCCTGAAAAGAATAGAAGCCTTTCACAACAACTGTAAAGCACACAGTGGCTTGATGAACAATATCTGTGGCAGATTCAGGCCTTTCCCACTACTGTCTTATGGGAAAAATAACACATTAAACCCCCCAAAAAGTGTATACGTTACCTCCAAAGAGTTTAAAAAGTGATTAATGATTCATTCAGTCAGTAACAACCAACTCAAAGTGGATGGAATTCTGGGAAGAGAGAAGAAGAGGAGACAGTGATGTTTATCACCCAAACACAGACCTGGCCAACAAGCTGGAAACAACCTGGTAGTGATTTTACAAGACAAAAGGTAGTCTGTCTTTTCCTCATACAATTCAAGCTCTACTGTTGAACAATGTGCTATGCTGCATGTACGTGATGATATAATGGTGTAGCTGGAAAGCAGAGAAGCTGGCAGCGTGTGTGAGGAGAGGAAGATGGAGAGGTGTGGAGAAACAGATATGAGAGCTCCCGAGGAGTGGGATGGGAAAATGAGAGCTGGAGGGAGATATATATGTAAGTAAGGGAAACTCAAGGAGAGTCTGGTGAGACAGAAAGAAAGAGGCGGGAAAATGCTGGAAAACAACAAAATGGTAAGGTGCACCAGGGAGTGAGAAATAGCAGAATTCATAAATAAAACATGGAAAGATTGATGCTGTGGGGACAATTGTTGCATAAGTATTAACATGTTTGTTGTGCATTGAGCCGCCAATCTTTTATGGTTGATGGCAGAGAAAAGATATCTATCAACCTGTAACCAACTCGCACAAATGATGTGGATTTGTTGACAGAGCATGTGAGGTAAGAAGCCTTGAAAGACTGATTAGAGGCTTTATACTAAACTGCATTTACACTGAGTAAATTGAAAAATAGAGACCCTTGTAAGCCAGCATTGTAATACATCACTGTTGTGAAACCTTGATACTATTTGAAATTTTTTTTCATGTTATCGTCACTGTGCCGGAGAGTTGTCACTTCCACTTTAGGTACATCAAACGTACCAGTTTGATTTATTGTTGTTTGGACTGCATTACACTACATATATGTAAATTAGATATGTTATATTGAAAGGTTTACTTGGCATGCATTGTAATTTTAGCTTCAAAATCAGTTCCCATTTTGTCGTGCTTCATTCATTCAGAACAGTTTTTATTTAAAGATTAAAACAATGTAAGAGTGCGAAAATGTGCAATTCAGAGGTCTTGAACCAGGCTGGTCCAAAACAAAGTGAAGCTTCAAAACATAGACTTAAGCAAAGAATGAATAAAGAAGAGAGGGAAAGAAAGAAAATTGTTCAGTAAAAATGGTTGCAGCTCCACAACAAGCAGGTAAGTGGACTTTGAGATTGTTCTCTTAAATAGTGTTTCAAAGTCAAGAATACACTCTAACTAATCAACCATTAAGCTTGTTTGCAACTGGATTAAAAGATCGATATGAAAACTCACTTACTCTTTTCCAATTAGTTTCTCATTTCTTAATATTAAAATTTTTTAGTTTCCATGCTTGACTTCCATAGCGACAGAGTGCATCACGTCATATTCAGGAAACCACACCCACTGGAGGGGAAAACAGTTGGCTCCACAATATGCAATCAAGGGCTGAAATGCTAACAAAATGCCTGTAGCTAGCTAAAAACATTCAATTTTAGCATGTCAGAGGATTATTTTAGCACCCTGTGTCTACCAGAGAGGACAAACTCAATATCGTTGGTCTATCAAGTTACTGTAATTAGCTAAGGCACTTGCAAGATGCATACTGTCAAAATGCTTCAGCTTAACGTACAGAAACACAGTTAGCCTAAAACTGACATTTGGATATTTGACTGACCGGTGACGAAATGTTTGTTGCACACTTAGACATAGTGAGTGTCAGGATCCCACGGTTTTCCTATTCATTCTGCTAATGCATCACGTCTGTATCCACTTTTGTCTTCTTAAAAGCTCAGTTTTTTGGTTCAGCAGTTTATAAAAACTCAGTTCTGGGTTCTTTACCCTGTTGGCAGTGCATCCCACCACACAGCAGCTTTTAGGCATGCTTCTGTTGTTTGTTAGCAGACCAGCAGACTCCTGTGTGGGCGGGGCTTAAATGCACTCTGTCTCTATTACTTTACATGAACTTCTGGATACACGGTGGGTGTCATCCCTGGTATTCACACACAATTATATCTATATTTGTGCAGTCGATGCAGGTTTCATACATTTCTGCTCACCCATGCTGGAGTGCTTGATTCAGAACATTATTTATGTCTTTCTAAATACTTAAAGAGTATGTAAACAGGACACCTTATCTCATCATTTTATTCAGCTCTCATGTAAATACTTTGGTGGTAGTCATCAATTATAATTGGACAGAAAACATTTGGTTCATGTAACCGCAGCAAATGTACAGTTGTTTCAGTCTCTGAAGCCAACATGAGTAAGTTTAGCGTCTTCTGGGACTCCCGGGTCATTAACACTTGCTGAAACCCCCTTGAATGTTTGGCCATAACAGACCCACATGCAAACCTATCATTATTCTCCCTGCATGCCCTGGGTTTGCTTACATCCACATATATGCTGCATTTCCTGGCATATGTAATGTGTCACCTTTTCAGGAATAGAGGAAAAAGCTTCTCAGTTTCAACACTGACCTCACAGACTTTTGACATGGGACAATGCATCATCACTGCACATGTAGTACTTTATTTAGGAAATCACGTTCGCTGTGAGATCAAGTAAAAGGGAACCACCAAATTGGGATGGTGGACTTAAGTACACTGACATTTAATTTTAATTGGTTCCCTAATACATGAATGTCACAAATTAGCAGCGCGACATTCCAGATTAAGTTGTTCTAACAGGGAAATTAAGCAGGTTAAGGTTAAAATGGCCTGAAGGAAACTCTGTGGTGGTCAGGTCTTCCTTTGTAAAATAAATAGACGGAGTAGTTTATTTTCACTGTGGCTAAATAGGGGGGAGTGAGAGAGAAAGGAAGAGAGAGAGAGAGGGGGAGAAAGTGGTTTATTTTCACTGTGGCAAAATGGGTTTGTTTTAACTCTGCAGTGTTTGGAGTTGTGTAGTTATCCTGTGTGAGTCTGGCATAAAGTCAGCTAGAAACCAAAGAAAAAAGGAAGTTGGACAGAGCGACAGGATGGTGTAACACAAGAAGATAAATGTGAAACTCAAGGAAAAGTTGGGGACATGAGAGACAGAAAAAAGAAACTGTTGTTAATATGACTAATACAGTCAGGTCCATAAATATTGGGACATCGACACAATTCTCATCTTTTTGGCTCTATACACCACCACAGTGGATTTGAAATGAAACAAAGATGTGCAGACTTTTTGCAGACTTTTAGCTTCAATTTGAGGGTATTTACATCCAAAGTATAGGAATTACAACAGTTTCTATATGTGCCTCCCACTTTTTAAGGGACCAAAAGTAATAGGACAATCCACTCAAGAGCTATTTCATGGACAGGTGAGGGATATTCCCTCGTTATTTCATCATCAATTAAGCAGGTAAAAGGTCTGGAGTTTATTCCAGGTGTGACATTTGCATTTGGAATCTGTTGCTGTCAACTCTCAATATGAGATCCAAAGAGCTGACACTATCAGTGAAGCAAGCCATCATTAGGCTGAAAAATCAAAACAAACCCATCAGAGAGATAGCAAAAACACTAGGTGTGGCCAAATGAACAGTTTGGAACATTCTTAAAAATGAACCCACCGGTGAGCTCAGCAACACCAAAATACCCGGAAGACCGCGGAAAACAACTGTGGTGGATGAGAAAAATTCTTTCCCTGGTGAAGAAAAACCCCTTCACAACAGTTGGCCAGAT
>JAVQJL010034936.1:0-41384 GCA_036024295.1 Nannoperca obscura
TTTCGTTTTGGGCATGCAAACCCCAGTGACACTAATGTTTGTGTAACGTAATAAATTAAATTTTTAAAACAAATTTTTTTCCAACTCAAAATGTGCCCCCCCCCCCCCCCCACACACACACACAAAGGCTATACATATTCTAGATAATTGAGCACATTTTTAAACTAGATGTTCTGCAATTCAATTCCCAATTCTTGCAACTCCTTTGATAGTTGATTCAATGCAGGACGCTTTGCTGAGGACGGACCTGGTGATGGACCGCTGTGATGTCTGAGAGCCCACCGTAAAAATTTCTCATGGTCACGGCCTTCACTCTCAGCGCTCGGACTGGGTTTGATTCCATCCTGTCAGCAGTTGCACCACAGCGAGGGCCGTAGCTACCAGCTACTGCAGGAGACGTGGCTCCCATAATGATCCCCCCCCCCGACCGCTGCAGGGTTTTGCTCTCATCAAAGCTAATACAGAATCCCCCTGCTGAAGCTGGACACGGGATGCAGAGGAGCCCTGGCAGCTGTGGGTGAACTTGATGCCAAGCGACATATTTACTTTTTGTGCAATTCTCAGACAGGTGGAATCCTGCTAATTGGCATTAGGAGGTTGTATAGTGACCCACAGAATTGTCGGTCTTTTCTGGGTGTAGGTTAACATTTTGTCCGCAAATCTTCCTCCAAACTGGGCCACAATGTAATTAGTATTCACAGCGGACAATCTGCTTTGTTTTTTTGGTCCTCAGAGGCTGTGAATCACATTTCACTTGTTCTAGAAATTCCAAATTCACACTATGTCCTCAATACAATTCCCTGCCCCTGTGTAGCTCACATAATGGCCTCATACACATCCTCTACTTTATATTGCGCTGCTATTAAAATGCACTATATTAATGTTTGTGTTTTGAAGTGGTTAGTAAGATATCACGCTGAGTTTTCAGCTGTCAGAGCTGTTTCCGTGTGAGAGTCTAGTTGCCGACTGCACACCTGTGCATCTACACGTCAGACAGGCACGGCTGCACTCTCCTCTGAAAACAGTTAGTGACAACAACAAATAGTAAGGAAGGGTGGAGAGCCATAGAGAAGCGTCTGGGTTTTGGTGACAGTCTGCCACTTTATGACAAATGAGTACTGACTAGATTCCTAATTGAATGTTTAGCGCATTAATTAGTTAAGAAGAAGCATATGCTCATGAGACTTATCCCCTTTTATCTCATAAAGAAGTTACAGAAAGTAGAGGAAGTGAATATTTGTGTGTGTGTGTCTATTTGAAAACACACACACACACACACACACACACCTGTTTAAAACAATCTTCAATCAAAAAATGATAATTTATGGAATAAAATGATTCAATAAGACTGGAAATTGTGAATATTCACATGTGTGAGCAAGTCAGAGAGAGAAAAATAAATCGAGAAAGGCAATTATTTGTAAAACAGACACACCTAAATGAATAAAAGAGGATTAAGAAGGTTGTAGCTTCAGGTAGATTTACTGTGAGAGCCGGAGACCGAACTAAAAAGAGGAATGAAAATGAAACCAAATCAATTTAGTGCAAAGAAGGAACCTGAATTTGACTGAAGTCGTGTGCTTTAATCGTATTTCCCTCTAAACTCAGTAGATTGATACCCAAGTCATCTGGCATCTGACACCTGAAGGAAGAATTTACCCTAAATGTAACCTCGAAAAGTACAAATGTATTTGCTTATCGCAGTTAATACCTGTAAAAATTCCAAACCCGTGATTTATTCACTACTGTGAGGTGTGCAGGTGTGCATAGGCTCACATTTAACAGCTTGTCACAACATGCTGTTGCTTTGATTCATGTAATAAATCATGTTTAACAGCATGTGTGCTTCTGCTTTCGCCATATTGTCCTTTAAAAGAAAAACAGCTGTTGGCAGCTCAGTGAATGCACACGACATACCAGTGCAGTGTGTAGATTCTGTAATATTACCTGACCCCAGATTTGCTGATATTAATTAGACTCAGAGCATCGTTTTACAACATATAAGCACAAACTGACAGGATGAAGGTCTTAAAACTGGATTTTGACACAGGGACCTTCTTCAAGAAAGAGCCTCGATGCCCATTATTTTGCCTCAACAATATTCAGCAGTTCAGCAGACCTGAGGAGATTTCTGCGCTTCTTTATGCAGATGATGTGGTTCTTCTGGCTTCATCGACCTGCGATCTACAGCACGTTGAGACAGTTTGTGAAGCCTTTTTTTTTAGCACCTCCATGTCTGAGGCTATATTGCTTTACTGGAGAACAGTGAACTGCTACCTCAAGTGAAGGAGTTCAAATATCTCAGGGTCTGGTTTATGAGAGAGGGCGCGAGATCATGAGAGCGACAGGTGAACTGGTGCATCAGCAGTCATTGCAGGTGTACCAGACTGTTTACCGGTCGATCCATTTTCCAATCTTCTTTTACGGCCATGAGCTCTGTGTGGTGTCCAAAAGACTGAGATTGCGGATACGAGAGTCTGAAATTAGATTATTTTCGACAGACATGTAAAGAAACTGGGTGTAGAACTGGTACAGGTATTTGATTGCGATGCCTCCTGGACGCCTTCCTTTAGAGGCTTTACAGGAAGGTCCAATTTGGACGAAGCCCGGGGGGCATCTGGCTCGGGAACATCTTGGCATCCCCCAGGAGGAATTGGAGGAAGTAGCCAGGGAGAAATACGTCTCGGCTATGAAACCATACTATTTCTTCACCCGCAGTAGCCACGAGAGACCAGAATGCAATAGGTACCTGTGCAAGACACGCTTTTATTTTGAGCAAAGGGCATGACAGCAATGATAGACAAGCACCAATGCGCATGTACTATTGGCGTGCTTGCTAAATTTATATGCAGTGATTCCCACATTTGAATAAAACCTTCTTCTTTTCTGGGATTTGTTGAAAGCCTTTCAAGGGAACAGGAAATCACAGACTGAGAAAGAAGGTTGTTGAGGTAAAGTGGGAGCACCGTAGAAGCGCCCTACAAACACTTATCACAGGAGTGTCACAAACTGATGATAACTAACAGTGTAAGAATACCTGAAGGTGGTTTATTCCTTAAAAAGTTAATGCTTCCTGATGCCTTCCTAGGCGCCATTAAAGATGTATCACCTAAGTTTATTTGATCCAGCTGGGTTTTGATGATGAAACATCTTTGTTGTACTTCTAACGCAGTGTGCTTGGCATATCCTAATCCAGCTGTCATTTTGGGTAACGGTTAATGACACCTCGCACAGACGAAAGTAACGTGAAGTCAGCCCTAAAACAGAATCCGTTCGACTGAATCAAGGGTGACGAGAGCCGTGCTGCCGAGACACAACAGGTAGAGGCGTTTTCAAGCTCCGACGCTCAATTTCAGACCAGAGGTTGTTGTTTTGCTGAGGACCATTTGCACCATGTTCTCTTATTTGCCACATGCTGTGAAACATATTGTGGCGAGGTAGGTAATTAATGTAGGATAGAGTGAAGGTGAGATAGAGGAAGAGTTACCAGTCGAGAGATTTAAGATAGTTGAGGGGGAGCAGTTGGTACAGATATTCCTCCTGGACTTGAAATAAAAGTGTGCTTGTTTGTGTGTGTGTGTATAAACAAAGGGGAGAGCCAGCAGTCTGGGCTCCGGCTGGTACCAAGGGAGAAGAGTGATGACAGCAGCGAGCAGTGTCAACTTAATACCATTAGATGAATTATTCCCCCCCATCAGTCAGTCTGCCTCTGGACAGTGAGGAGCACAAGCTGGACAAGCCGTAGTCCAGCCAGTCCAGTCTCCCCAATCCTCTCAGTGAGGAGCGGATGTCCTTCCAACACACGGAGCACAGGAACAGAGACTGCATGTTGAAGGTGTATTTAGTTTTAGCATGCACATGACTGTTTGTTTGCCTTGTTTTGTCAGCTATAGCATGAGAAACACAAACGTAACTGATAACATGATAACATAATGATGGGTGTGCCCAGACAGTAAACAGTCCAGTACAGAGATAATAGAGTAGAAAAGCTAAAAGCTATTGTGACTGAAGAGCTCTAGCATGTTCCCAAGTGGCTAGCAGTGAGCTGGCCAGCTACAATAGTTTACCAACCAGCCCTGCAAGTAGTGCTTACACCACTGAGCCTCTGGAACTAAATATTCTGAGAAGACAGATGATTTGTGTGTGCTTCTTTCTGGTGCACAATGCACAAAACCAGGCTCATGTTTCTGGAAAACCTGAATGCAGTGTATCAATTATTAAAGTTAATGATTACACTCGAGCTTATCCTGCTATGACATGCTAAAATGTTTGCTATAAATCCAAATCAGAATCAGAAAAACATAAATGATCCCCTAATCATCGCAGGACAATGGAAATATGACACATGGAATAAAAACATACATGATACACAGCCATGGCTGCAAGTATGATCTTTACAAGGAACAATGAGGTGCTCGTTCCACTCAGCTGTAATTGTTGAGGCCACAGTTTGTGGCATTTTTATATTGCATTATATTATATAATAAGGTTACAGACCGAAGGTTAAACCCCCCCCAAAACAAATCATTCACAAGGTTGCTTCTATTTTTGTAGCATAAATGCACTCAGAAAAATGATGTTAAAATGCTGTAAGCAATATAACCTCATTATAAATAAATGTTTCTCATAGGACTGGATGGAGATCTGTCTTGCTTAGCAGACTCCAGAAAAAGAGTCTCCTGCCGGCCAACGATGCTTCACTGGTTTGATTCTCCTTGGCATCACTGCCTCCACTTGATGTTTAATCAGAGGAAGCTTTTTGACCTGCTGGAAAGGTGTTGATGTTGAAATGACAGTGATGAATTACCTCCGTGTGCTGTGACCTCAGGTGGTACATTTGCACTTTCATAATGTAGTCTTCCCGTTTTTTTCCCAACTTATATCTTTTTTGGCAGGATGCGGCGGACGCGGATGATTCCAGGTGACTCTAATGAATGCAAAAATCAAGTTTGGCCAGGTCGGCTCCCTGGCATTTTTCTACTCCAAATAAATAGAGGACGTTATCACACTCCATTCTCAGGAACAAAATACAAGAATTAGAGGTAAAACAACACCTTCAGGTGACTTGGAGGAGGAAAAGAGCCAGACTTCAACTGCCAGATACACGTGCACGCTCGCATGCAGTGACAAACCTTGTATTGTAGAAACAGGATTACAAATCATGTAAATGGCCGTTTGTATGACACAGATGGACCTAATGTGGTCAAGGCTAGTCCAAGGAGCCAACCAGCTGCTATTTTAGTGGCTATTAGCGTCAGTGCCTCTGTCTGCAGGGAGCCACAGAGAAGGGCTTTGGTCTTGTGTTTGTACAGAACATATCATCAAATATGTGGCATTGTGACATATAAAGCCAGTATTTGTAATCTGTGTGTAAGCATGCAAGAGTATAAATGTGCAAGTCCCTCTGTGCTAACTCATGCATATGTTTTAGGGGCTGAAATTGCATCTGCAAATAACCAAGGCTGCATTCTACTTTGTCATTTCGCGGATGATTTAATAGCAAATAAAAGCACAGACAGAGAGGAATGTAAGATTCTGTTGTGCATAGCTTTTGCCGGCGTCATGAAATATTCAGTTAGGTGCCCGGAAATGATTTTATCACCTGATTCATTTGAATCTGTTAGACATATGCTGATGGAAAACAGAGGTGTGGAAGCACTAATGACACACACACACACACACATCAATAAAGTGTATAATTTATTTATATTCCTAATAATATCTTTCTTTACATTGTTGAAAATGTTAATAAATAGTGTGCAATAGATGCTATTTTGACATTTATCTACATATATGTTTTAATGGACTGTTGAGGAAACTGAGAACTACAAACATGTATATAGTTAAGGTCTTCTGATAATGGCTACTTAGTCATGCACATTCTTCATAAACTTATAAAATGTAACTCCTACAAAATCCAGATTTCACAATACAACATATTGTACATCATTCTATACAATTATGAGCTCAAATAATGGACCTATTGAAGAAATAATGACTGAATAATGACTTTGTTCACACAGTGTCTACCAACTTGCAGAACCCATGTGCTGTAACCACACGGCACCGTGCACACTCACATGCACTTGCACAATGTCGACACTGCTTTTCACCTCTTCCAAATCCATTAACAGCTCCCCATTTCTTTCCCACCTGTGCTTTCGACCAACGCCTTCATCAGCAAAGACGTGCGCCACCTGTGAGGAGAGGAGAAGACGCAACAGTCGAAGAAATATTATGTGAAATAGTTTGTTCACAACAGAGCCACATAGAAAAATCTAATCCAGTTGAATCTGAGAGAAAGCAATAATGGTTTCTGTGTTCATCGACCTAGTAAGCCCTTTTGTTGTTTTTGTTTTTGGCTCCAAATGTCAAACCATGAATACCTCCTTCTCCTCCTGCCACTCCACCTTTCACTCCACCTTTCTCTGTGCGAGTGTTCATTCCCATCGGAGTTGTCTCAGCAGCCACGTGCTGTCCCCGGCTTCTGCCCAGACAAATAAACATTTGCTGGTGTTAAAGGGGAAGGAAATGTCATATTTAGCCTGATGATGATGAGAACCAATCATCTTCTTACTGTGAGCAATAGGGGTGAACTTTAGAATTTTGAATTCCCATTATTTACATTTTTTTTGGTAATTGTGGTTTTGTGGGTTGGATTCATTTCCACACACCAACAAGAATTTGGCAACATTTGAAACAAACTAATAGAAGTTGTGGGGTGTTGACTGGTAAATTTGTACTAAATAATAACTGTTAACTGTGAACGTTTTTCCCCATCTTTAATTTTGTTGCTCGTTTACTCATCGGACTGATAGGATTATCACATGAGGCTGACTTGTGCACTTTTTCCATGTAGTCAGAAAGCAGGGTTTTAGTAAATTGGGCACAATTGAAAGACAAAGTTTATATACCAAGAATTGCAACACATTGCTCACAAAAATGGGCAAAAAAAGAAAGAAAGAAAGAAAAAAAGAACAGTTTTAAGGCAGAAGTGCAAAATGATTTAAATGCACAAACCAATAGCAGAGCCGACGAGTGAGCCCTTAAAGCGAATACTTTACCCTGTCCTTGATTGTCTCTCTTGAATGACATCAAGGGAAAAACGCTGCTCTCACACTGTGTCTAGGAGAAGTAATTAATGCTGTTAATTCGAGCCCGTCCTTGGCTGCTGTTTGGGTCCTGTACCACACAGGTCTCTTTGACCCTGTCTCTCTACAGGGGACCACCGGAGTGTTCAGGAGGCCCGCGGCTTCAAAGCCGATACTCTGGGATCTTGAAAATAGAACAGAGCTACAGTATGAGAGTGATGAGGAGGGAAAAAAGTGCAGGACCATATGCTCTTCCTTCTGGCCGTGAAACAAGATGAACTAATTAAATCAAGTGCTAAGTTTTACATCAGTGGGACAAAGCTTCTCCCGCTGAGAGAAGGTTCAAAGTCATATTGTTAGCGATGTCTGTTTGGCATTGAATTCATCACATCAGTTCAACGCCAAGAATCATTCCTTAAAGAAGTCTCGCATTTTAAGTTCTCATCCACCTACGATGACACCCAGCATGGAAAATGTGCCACTTGTGTTAATCTGGCAAACCTCAATCCTTTTTTACTTTTTTTCCATTCTGGAGACATCTGAGCTTTTTCACCCGCGAGAATCCCACATCTTCTGAGGAACTGAATTTAACGCCATCCCAGACGTTCTCGTCCCTCATGACAATTGCTGAGAGGAACAAAGGAGATGCACGGGACGACTAATTAATTCTCCACATGCTGATGATATCTGCTGACACTTATTTGAATATTATTCTAAATATGAACCACACTCATGGGTTATTTACCTGCATTTCAGCAGGGAAAACATCACCGGCTGTGTGTGGTGTATTTACACATCAAACATCTCCCTCGCTTCCCCATCACTGCTTTCCGTTTTTTTGTCTTCTAGTTTTCCTCCGATCCTCTCCCATCTGCTCTTATCTCAGGTTTCACCTCTTCTCAAAGCACAGTCTTATCTCATGCTCATTGCATTATTAATCGTATAATCATAATCTTAAAAATCTGAACCATAGTATATAATTCATTACATTTGTTGTACATGCTCTGCCGCTTAAAACTGAATGGGTGGAAGGTCGTACAATTACAGAACAGCCTGAACAGACACAGCTGCAGTCAATAAACTCAATGTTTGAGGAAAGCTTGAGTACTTTCAGTAAGCTAATGAGCAAGCTAAAACAAAAGAATACAAATTCTCAAGTATGCAGCAGCTCACTCGAAGCCTCTGCACACCCACACAGGTGTTGTCACTTAGCTGATTAGACCTCAGCACTGCGTGGGCGTGTACACGCGGTGCTTGATTGACATCTGCCTGACACTCCTGGCGGTTTTGTTGCACCTTTGAGATCCTTTCTTTTAATAAGTTTTATTAACAGTAAAACTTACTTGTTTTAAGTTCTCGGAGGTTTGTGTCCTCAAGGAACAACTCTTTCTCTAAATCTCTACAAAGGCGGTTAATAAACCATCAAACATGCCGTCATGATCTGGGGTAGTGGTTATGTCATTGTCTTAAAAATGTTTTTTTTTTATGCCATCAACCTGCCAGGGACTGCAGATGTAAATGAACCTGTATGACTAAATATGGCACATTTACAAGATAGACCTATGTGCCCATGTTAACTAACGTGCACTGTCCCTTCTTTAATAAAATCCTCATAAACACCAAGCGTGGGTTCACCCCAATGTCAAGCTAGAAAGGGGTCTAATCAGCCAGAATAACTCTTGAACACTTGTGTCGGTGTGCAGGCGCTGCCCCTATTAATCAATGCCTCCCCTAATCAGGTGGCGCAGTTTCCTTGTACAGTACAACGCATGTATGCAGCAAGGTACAGCTAAACATATACTTTTTTATAATTGGCGCTATTTGTGTATAGGCAGTGACATAGTATGTTTGTCTGTAACTTATTTGAAGTAGAGTTGGAGTTTTCTGGCACAACTTGAAGAAAGGCGGCAGTATTGAAGGATCAAAGCTCTAGAGGTCGAAAAACCACAACAGTATAATTTGATTGGTCTAAAACCACATTACTGTACCTAACTCCAGGGCTGTCGCTGAGGTCGTGTCCTTGGCATTTCTTGGAGGTTTCAGCCAAAAAAATTAAACTCAACAGTATAGGAAATCCCACTTGGTGGATATTTGGATACTTGGATTGATTCCAGTATGTTCCAGTTACGCTAGCAGCGTGGTTCTGGGGATGCGATGTTGGCCTGTTAGTTGGCCGGTCACCACTTTGACTGAAAAATCTCCACAAATAAAGGATGGATTGCCAAGGCGTTTATGGATGGCAGAGGATGAATCCTATACACTTTGGTGAATCCCACCAAGTGTTGAAACAATATTTAGGCCTTCATGTTGGGAAATTTACAGGCAATTTAACAATGGAAGTCAACAGTTAACTGAATAAATAAAGTAGGAAATATCTAAACAATAAGAATATTTTTGGTATCTGGTTGTGGTGGAGGTGTTGACTTGGATTTATGGCCTCAGTAATCCTACAGTCCTGGCTGAACTCATTCATGGCCTCTGACAGCAGTGGTAATCATGTCTGACATGTTATTTTCATAATGTAATTTGATGGTTTGCTTCAGTGGATGAACTATAGACCAAACTGCCTCATGTTTTACATTCAGGGTTTCTTGGTCTGAGGTTGTGGTAGATTTGAACTGATCTTTATACCTTTTGTGTCATGTAATCGTATCAGCTAATGACTTGATGGCCTGCAGCTGTGAGATGGCAGATGGAGTCAATCATAAAGATACAGACATGATAAGACATTACAACACTGAAGATGACGTGAGGCTGAAATGTTTTAGCTGTTTTCATTCTGTCTTTGATAATAAAAATGTCAAAAGGAATTGCAGCTCTTGGACCAGTTTTATGAGCGCAGACTATAGCTGGTGTGGTTAGATGCATCCAGCGAATTATAGCTGACACAAGGAGATGGTTGAGGTCCTTGCATCAATCACGTGCCCTTAATTACAACCTGCTTCGCAAAGGTACGCCGTCGTTCCCAGATGCAAGCTGACAGCCGGAGGTGGTAGCTGCTAACCATGAAATGTCATTTTTATTTGGGTCATGGAACGGAGACAACAAGCGCACTGTGTGTTGGTAAATGTGATGATGATGAGGCTCAAACTAAGCTTGCTGCAGCAGATACTGGAGAGATGCAGCCGTGTGTAATGCTTGGGTGGTCAGCCCTAATCACATTAGAAAACCAGCATCTTGAACTATGGCCACTCCTCAATCTCAAAGTCTATTAGAGCGGGAAAGCCTGTTATTAATATCCCAATTCATGTCCCTGCGTTGTAACACTATCTCTCTCCCTCTCTGCTATCTGATTCGTATGTAAGTAGGTCAGTGGTGCCGGGGTCTGGCTATGAATGGGCTCTCTTAGCCGAAGATCCACAGGCTCAAAGCAATTACACATTAACACGGGCCTCCGTCCCAAATTTCTCTTTTAACGTCTGCTGCTTGACCCTTCAGCTCTTCCCCAACCAGCCCAGACCACACATTAAAAGTGCTCTCTAACGTTTAATAATTAGACTTTCATGTACTGTATGAATGGATAGATAATAAGATAGAGGATAGAGGAAGCAATACCAGCTGTGAAATAATAATACAGGTGGTGGTTATATGATGCTCTACAGTAAAGACACATTTTGAGTGGAGTATCATGAAAGTAACTAACACTTAAGCACAGTTCTAAAACACTGTACTGTTGCCATTTTATAAAACTTTATACTGCACTACATTTCAGGGGCATGTATCGATCCACTAGATTCGCCTGACAATAATAATAATAATAATATATAATTATAATAATGACTTGTAACATACCAATCACTGTTACAGATTAAAGAGTCGGGTCCTCTGGTCATGTTTTCAGAAGTCTAGTTGTTGTTAGCAGATCCACCAAATAGTGGTCTCCCCCCTCTAAACTGTTCAAGGCCCAGAGAAGTCAAATTATCCAAAATATTTAAAAAGCAAAAGCCCAAATGTAAGTACAGATTTGTGTAGCAGAACTCTAATCTTTCCATTCCCATTAATCACCTCACGACCCCTTAGTTGGGGTCTGCACTAGCTACTCTTCAACAGGCTATAATACAGTAAACAGTAACAGTAAATGATACTTTTACTTTTGATACTTTAAGTACATTTTGCTGATGATACTTCTGGACTTTTACTTGTATATGATTCTGCATGCAAGACTTTTATTTGTAATGGAGTATTTTTACATCATAGTATTGCTGCTTCTACTTCAATGATTCAATGAATGAATGAATGAATGACATTCATCATGCATATTACTATGCCCAGCCCACCAAGGCTTATAAGAAGCCGTCAGTTCATACAAGCCATACATTTACTCACCACCATATATTTCCTCCAGCACATGCCCTCATTATATTCTGAATCTGCTCTTCTAAAGAGGTTCCACCAGCTTATTACACTTGGGTGCTGTTGTAGTCTTTTGACACATCACCTGTTGTCATAATTGGAGGGAGGTAAACCCTGCCTGATGTACCACCCCCCCCCCCCATCTTCAGCCCACTTTGATGTCCCACTTATCACAACTGCATTAGTTCTGTGCTTCGATGAGGAATGAGCTTGTTCGCTTTGGTTTCTGCTTTACTCACCCAGGATGCTGCCTCAGTCGATTCCACACATTCTGATCATCCTAAATTCATCCTGCGAACACTGCATTAAATATTGATCACGGTATCATGCACATGATTTTGTTTTTTGTTTTGCTGCGCTAGGCTCAGACTTAATGTGCACTGTGCAAGCTTTTCTGCTAACGAGACACTTGAAGTCGATCTGATGAAAGTTGAGAGATTACAGATTATTGAAATGAGCGGTGCATGGGAGGGTTAAAAATAACATGTTTATTTTAATGAGCACCGAGGAAGGTTCGCATGAAACACACAGTGGAGGAGTTATCATACACGTAGTAGATATATTTTCTAGCTTATCATAATGCGCTGCAGGCAGTGCAGAAGAATGAGCTTGAAGTGATGGATGTACATACATTAGCTGTCCAAAAAATGCCTAGCCAGGAAGATTCTTTGTTGGAGGCATCAGTAGGGAACAATCAATGGATGTCCGATTACGAGACGCAGCCTGACAACTTTTCCTGTGGGGTTATCTGTGGAGCAAGAATAGTTTGACACTATTAAAACATACATTGTAGTTTAATCCATAGTAAATGTACCAGTTACACAGCTTTAGCAGAACATCCTATCGTTCACTTAGTGTTTAGTCTGAATTCAACCTTCAACACACTCTCTCTCTCACACACACACACACACACGCACACACACACACAGGTTGTTAACATGAAGACAGGGTGATCTATTTAAATGGATGTGGCCATTTAGAAAGGCTTCATTCAAAGGAGTTCCAGCTCATATGTTGTGTAAAATAGCATGTGGTAAATTAATAACTTTTGTTTTCCTGTGTGCACGTAAAGAGGGGGCCTCTTACACTTACACTATGGTATCATTTAACATTTATTTTTTTATTTTAAATAATACAATAAATATACTACAAACGAACATTGGCTTTGGTAGAGTTACAAGTTCATCATTTTCTCTCCACTTCACAATTGTGGACATGACCATCGAAAAACTGATGTATCCTGATGAATCAAACGTGGACTGGAGATTATGTCACTCTACACAGTTATAACAAGAGAAAAAACTTTACAATTTCATGCATACAGATAGGTTTTAATGCTTCAAAAGACATACAAAGAGTGGATGGCCACAGTAAACTTGAATTTATTGACATAAAAACCAATATAACTTCTATCCTCTTATCCTTACACAGGTTTGACAAGACTGTGAAAACAAACAAACAGATAAATCTACAAAATAAAAATTTAAAATTAAAAAAACAAAAACAAACAAAAGACGATGGCAGCATCACTGCTGGTTCTGGAAATGTACAAAAAATGGTTTGTCCTTTTTATTGAGAGCGAGAAGTGTTCAATTTGGGTGTACTGCATCACGATGAAGAATAAAAGCCAAAGATCTACAAGCATATTGAGTTATCTTAACAGAAATGGTTCAAGTCACATATTTGAAGAAAAAAAAAAAAAGGAAACAAATGTATGAAGGGCTGTAAAAATTCTGTGGTAGATACTAGTGGTCATAAGCATAGAGAGTGCATAGTTTGAACAAAGAGCATAATTACAATAAGGGCAAAAATAGTAGACCGACAAGCAATGTTTGACGCTGCATGAGCAAACTTCTTCATCAGGCTAATTTGGTGACCTGCTTCTACTGTGATTAAATCAAGAAAAAAAAATACTTTTCAAGTTGTTTCCGATACAAAAAACAAGATTTCAAGCCACCATGGCCGTTAAAGCTAAATATATATGTGAAATCCTTTGGTGGAAGGGTTTAGGGTTTCATACACCCAACAGAACTTTGGACCATAACCCTTTTGGGAAGCTTTTGGCCCAATCACAACGTGTCCACTTCTTAACTCCATCAGTTTGATTTGGCAACAGATGATCCAACAGCGAGAGCCATAATGCAGCGTCTTAGAGCAATGATATGCAAAGCCAGCAGCACCATCTAAGTTTCCTGTCGTTATTTCAACATTTGGTACAAGTTTCTTATCTGCGCGGTCCGCTGAAGCAGGAGATAACATACGCCGCCATGCTGCACTGATCTGTGAGTGAATATGTAGAGAAATGGCATGCACCACCCCACGGCTGAAAAAAATAAAATAAAATGTACGCAGCAGAGATCCACCTGCGTCGGAACGTGGTGATTAAGAGTCAAGGGGCTGCTGGTGATGGACTATTATCACCACAAATTTCCTTTCATTCAAACAACAAAAACTAGAAAAATACATAGCACCACAGAAGACAGAAAATAGCACCTATGTTTTGATTTCTTTGTGTTTTCATTAAAATGTGACATCATCTCCCATTGCATAGTCAGATAAATGAGTATTCGAAGGAAAAAAACAAAAACAGAAGCTGTTGATTAAGTTAATGATATTGCCACCAAGGCAGGTGTTCTGTTCGGAGGGCACACAGGGAGGAATGTATTCTTTTTTTTGTTCGTTATGCAAATCAAACTGTCACATAATATCACAGAGCTTGTTTTCGTCTTTTATTTCCATTCTGTTTTTAAATTACAACAAGGTGTGCTCCACAACTGCAACAAGACAGGACTTCCCAATTTTTACTTCTTTTTTTTGCGTGTGTTTTTGTTTTTCAATTTACAAATTTCCTCACTTTCAAAATATTTGAGATGTTATCCCCGTATCCACTGTCTCCTGCCTCAAAATTAATACTCACATGCATGTTTTGAAGCCAGAAGCAATAAACATTACCAGGAAAAATATACAGAATGTACTTACAAACATAAAAATTATTTATATATATTTATATATATATATATATATAAGATCCATTCCAGGAGAATGGGGGGACAATCAAACATCAACAAAGAAAGCTCCTGTAGTGAATGAGCAAACCAACCAACAAAAGACAAGTGGGAAAATAAAAGCCGGGGAGATGAGGGAAAACATGAGATCAGAACTGAAGAAAAGAGCCAAATCAGATGGAGTTCATGGCCAGAAACTGCGAGCGTCTGGAACGGCTGCTGCTCTCAGGGTCGCCTTCTTGTTAGGGTCAAAAAAAAAAAAAAGACTACATCAAGTGTGATGACGTGGGGCTTGGGTTGTGAGTTGTATAGGAGGCAGGATCTGACATCCAGTTTCAAAACTTGCATGTGATGGAGAAGGCACACTGAGGTTTCAAGGTTATTTTGTTTTCCTCTTTTCCTATAGAATTTCACTGTATTCTCAACTTGATTTCATTTTACTCATACTTGTTGCTTTATGGAAAAAAGTTACTTTTTACAAATAGAATTGTCCTATTCTTTTTCAATTGTTTTTTTTTTTTCTGAGAAAACAAATATATGCTTTTTCTCTCTCTCCATTTGCTCAGTAAACAGTCTTAGCCGATGAAACAGACGGGGCCCACTTCGAACCCAAACTTCTGCGTGGAACCGCCAAAATCGTTGAACATGATGTCCACAAATGGCACCTGCTCCACCTTTGGTGTGTTGATCTCAAGTACTGTCTTTTCATAGCCCTTTTTCAACTGTTGAGGAGAAGAGACACAGCGGGGGGGGGGGGGGGGGGGGGGTTAGCCCGTTTATAAAAAACATTTAAAAAATTAAAAAAACACACACTTTCTGCAGGGCTCTTATTGACTGAGCCACTACAAAGACAACCAGAACATAATATTCTGACAGCTGGTTCATAAAAGCAACCCCACCAACCACCTGCTCCAACACACACACACACACACACACACACACAGTCTTTGACTTACCGCACAGCCATCGACCAGGGCACGGATGTAGGGGTTGTTATCATAAGACATCTCCTCATCGTTGGAGCCCAGGAAGCGGATGGCCTTGTCGTAGTTGTCTGGGTCCTGGTCGTGCCAGGCCACCGACTGGTAACAGTTGTATGTCATGTTCTGTCTGGCAGCCGCGCTCAGCAACCGCAAGAAAGTCATCTGGACCACGCCGATGGGGTTGCCCTCCGCATCCACGTAGGAGAGCTGCAAAAAGGAACACAGGCGGAGTTGAGCATCAAAAATGGAACGCGGGGGAAAAAAGGACCAGATGAAAGAATGAGAAGACAGAGAGGAGGAATATCCTGAAAATCCATAAAAGATTTACTGAGCACAGTCATGTCTATACTGTGCTGAGTTTTTGTCTCTTGGGAGCCATTTTGATTTAATTTATGACTAGTCATTTGTATTCCTGTTTCCCTGCTGCGTTTGGATTTCTAGAACGTGTTTCTTATTGACAGCAGTGTTAGAAAAAGGGAGGATAATATACTGCCATGCTCTGCCACAGAGCACAGACAAAACTAACAGAACTTCAGCACATTGGACCTGATCATTAAAAGATGAGGCCGGTGCTTCTACAGTTTTTCTTACTGTCAATAAATCCCATGAAAACACCAAAACCAACGTGTGAGTTTGTCTCTAAATACTTTGACTTACCTCTCATCACAAAGCCCATTCATTCCTATTGAAGACGTTAATATTAAGAATTTAAATAAGGTTAGAAATATAATATATTATTACTAGTTATATATTTCTTAAAACAACTGGGCACTGTAGTTTTTTACCCAACGTTACTCAAACAGGAGAAAAAAAGTGCATTTTTTGGGACTATTTTCACCTGCACATTAATACACATTAAGTGCATCACTGAGAATGGTGTACGTGGGATTCAGTCAAAATAAAACTACGGTGCCCATGTTCATCGTAATGAAGGAACATATCAGCCAGTGTTGCTGTGACTCACTTTAAAACAACAAAGACGCTCTATAACAGGCTTTAGATACCCAGACAATACTTGTAGTAGACAGTATAATCAGTTGATTGGTGGTTTTGATCTTTTCATGGGGATTGGTGATGACAGAAAATACTGAATATTACCCGTCATATAAAGTGCACACTTTTCTAACAGCGCCTGGAAGCTGTACTGATGTGTGTGGCCTAATGTGGAAAAATCAGCCTTCAAAATACAAAAAAATAACCATAACTAAACAGCAAATTGAAATCTTGATATAAATATACATGAAAATGTAATTATCTTAATAGCAAAAATGTTGCAGTAATGATGTTAAATTGCATGGTAATTATCGTAATTATTAGAATTATTATATATATATATTATAGTGCTTTGTAATTCTGACAGATAAAATGGCAGATTTGGAACCAGTCATGGTTTATTTTAGTGTCCATGAGCGACTGTCTGTATACCAACCATCAGGAGTCCATCAGAGCCACATGGTCGCGTCGTCTTTCAGACAAACAGGACTTACTGAGAGTAGAGCGCATGCAGCATCCATGCCATGCAGCCAGAGCAGCAGACCGTCTGTCAGTCTGGATTTGTACTTTCTCGACTTTTTCTTGCACATAAGCGAATGCTCACACACACACACACACACACACACACACACACACAGACACACCTCAGCACACATGCAGATAAAAACCCAGAGTGCCGACACTCAAACTTGAAATTAACAGAGAGAGCTAATCATCTTCTCCATCTATTTGTGCAACAATTTAGTGCCAGTGATTGATTTAATTAGCTAATCACTCACAAGGTATCGTACGAACAAAGGAGACTTCTGCAATGTGTCTGTGAGTGTCGGCACTCTGTGTTTCATCCTCAGAGCGGCTGGGCGGTCCCATGCTTTTTCTGATTTACCCCACCACTCTTCATCACCCTCCTCCCTGCCCCGCGCAGCGTGTGGATCCAGCCCAACATCGCCAGAGAAACATTACCTCTTTACCATCACAGCTGCAAGTCAACAGTGACTGAGTGCCCCGAAGCCCCTGTGTGGTGACTGAGTGCCTGACCTGCGTGACTCGGAGCTACTCCGCCGGGTCTAACTAGTGTTTAAGGGAGACACTGGGAATGTGAGTGCATCTGACTGGCTGCAGCAGAGAGGGAATGGCCGTGCGAAGGATGGACGACCTGGCAGGGACTTGTTGAGGTCTCCAACTAAACAATGTAAAGTGTAAAGTGATGTATTGACTCTCAGGTGTTTTTTCGTCGGCACTATTAAACCAGCTATGTATGGATATGCTGCTGCTTCCTGAGTCATGGGAGTGTCGAGGCTCACAGTCACTCTTAGGAGATGCTCTCTTAATGTAGCAGAGGTGTGTGCAGAGTGGGTATACAGTCAAGAATGTAAACACAGAAACAGCAGTACATTGTTTTAGATCTGCCAAACGCATTACTTCACCACAGGTCAGTCTTGCCTGTATGGTCCACAAACCTCTCCTCCATTGCCTCGTCAGAGCATCACCTATGTCGCTGGACTGAATCATGCACCAACAACCAACAAGCAAGGTGCCAATGCATATACATACTTTGGAGGGCAGAACCAGAACCATGCAGAGCCTTAGGCACGCAGAGTCCCGGCCTCAGCCAGGACTCTGGGACCGCAGGCCGGGCCACTTACCAGGGAACCTCTCTTGTAGTGACTATACCATGTGCCTGGCGAGTCTTTGGGCCATTTTGCCATTTTGCTCTGTAAAATATAAAAGGCATTCAGGGAAGGGAAAAGGACTTGGGAAAGTCGGGATTCTGGCTTACCAGTTTACCACGTTTGAATTCACTGAACCAGGAGCCGGGATTCTCCTTTACCCAGGATGTGAGCCTAGCCTGGGGGCATGGATCGACAGAGAAGCGGAGGAGGAAAAAACAGCACTGTTAAAGAATCAGATCTGACAGAAACACATCCCCTCTCAGCTTTTTCTGTCTCCCCTCTTTCTCCTTCTGTTTGTCCTCTGAGGAGTCTTCCAGACCTGAAACAGTATTCAGTGACATCAACCAGACCAGCCGGTCCAGGGCAGACATTTTCAGTAAGCCATTATGCCATTTTGTTCAGTACAAACTGTAGCTGGCAGCTAATTGCTGCTGAAAAATGTATGAGTACATAGTGATTAATTAGGAAATGATCGCCTGCAAGGAGTGCTTATACGGCGGCCTCTGTCCCTGCTGTTCAGTGTTGGTGCTGTGCAGCCATGGTGCACTGACTTTGTTATGCCATTTAAAGCTGTGAATTGGCCAACAGGGCACAGCTCTAATGGTCTCAGCTATGACAATGATGAATTTCTCCATAATTAGATAGCAGGGTCTGATATGGAACTGCCATCAAAAGCTTAATGCGTTAATGAATGATGAGCCGGAGATCGCTGATCGCTGGGAGATGGTCTACATTAGACCCATGTTGCTTTGAAGGTGACCTTCAGCTGTTTTCACTGGAGTGGACCGAGCAGAGGAGGACTCCGTGACTTTCCCTTTTTCTAGAATCCATGACAGCGCGTCTGGCTTCGTGACTGTGATTCTGTACAGCACGCGGACACTGTAACTATGTGCTCTTATAATAAGTGTGTGGGAGTGTTTGCAGTCTCTGTGCAAAGACTGACAGCGCGGGCTTTTCTTTTTACCCCCCGACACAAATGAGAGCAGCCCATCACCAGCGCGCTATAAAAAGTCTGCTTCATTATTCTAAGCTTAAGCTAACTCCTGCTCCTCTGAGGCTTGGTGAGTGGGATCATTAAAATGGCAGTAGCACTGTGCTATTACACAACCCTCGACTTGTCAGAGGCAGTGTTCCCAATGTTTCACCACTCTGCTACTCTCCCATCCTCTATGCATAGTGAACCAAAAGCCTTCTCAACGTGCCTGTCACCTGCCAAAGGCTTTACAGGTGATAAAGTCCTTTATGGCATTCGATCTAAAGATGGCGCTGAAACAATAAAGTATGGACGAGTTAGGGCGGTTGTCTCCCTGCAGTTGCCAACCATCAGAACGACGCTGAGATTCCGCATGTTTGTAAAATAACTTTTGGCCATCATGGGAAATGAAGACATCAGTTGAGTCATCTTGCTCATCTTCTTAGTAACAACACACCAGGTTATCTCATGGAGGCTAATTATATAGGTACAAGTGTAGGCACAATAGAGTTTGTTCCAACCAGCGCTGCCTCGAGATGTTCGGGTTATTTATACAGTATGCACGGCGGTTTGTCCCAGACGTGAGGGAGAAAAGACAATCACTCGCCTACCTGGAGAATTCACTTTACGTTACTTTACTGTCACTCACATCCCAAACTGGAGGCAGAAAATACTTTATTTTCTCTTTCTCATGCTGCATCAACTTGCTAGCTCTGGAACCAACCCTTCTGTTTACTGTATTTTAAACCTGACTCTGTGTGTGTGTGTGTGTGTGTGTGTGTGTGTGCACGTGGCCATCACTTACCCCTTCAGACTTCTTATCTGGGAAGATGCAGCTCTCTCCACCCGCTGTGAAGTTGCAGTAAACCTTGAAGGAGTCCCGAGAGCAGCCCTGGTTTGGATCAATCCAGTACTCACCTGCGGAAATGGGACGAGGGAGAAGAGAGAGAGAGAGAGAGAGAGAGAGAGAGAGAGAGAGAGAGAGAGAAAGAGAGCGAGAGAAATTACAAAAAAAAGAAAAAGAGCAGCACACATGAAGACATGCTTGAAGCCTAAGCTGTACTCAGGTCAAGGCGTCTGACATTGTGTGGTCGGTGCTTAAAGTCTTGCACGTCTGTCACCAAACAGCAGGCAAACATCACATATCGTGCGAAAAACGATATACACAGAGCACACTCTTAATTGTTGGTGTTTTCTAGTAAATTAAAAGCATTAAAAGTAACACACTACGAGCTGGATGTTTGAATCGGTCTTGGGATTCCTGCTGTTTGATAACATCATCATCCAGAGATGGAACATTATACAGAAATGGAAATGACTTGTATTAACTTCTCCATATGTAAACAAATGAAAGTGTTATGCAACTACGATGGATTAGCCGCTGAAATATCCAAAATGCAATGCGTAATGATGACTGGAGGTTGATTATAGGGCGGCAATTAATGATTCTTTACTTCATAGATAAATCTGATGATTATTTTCTTAATTAATTTTTTAATTGCTTGGTTTATAAAATGCCAGAAAAGATGATCAAAAGCCCAAAAGGATGTATCACCAACTTGCTTGTTTTGTCCTATCAACACATTCAAATCCAGAGATATTCAATTTACTTTCACATGAGAAAAAGACAAGCAACAAATCATCACAAATGACAAGCTGGGGAAAAAACTGCTTGAAAAATGACTTCAAACATTAATATATTATCAAAACAGCTGCAGACTGACTAATGGAGCTCCACTGTAATTGATTCCCGAGCACAAGTTCGTTACCAACCCGATACTGTATACTGAACAGAGCGATTTACAGATCACCTTCTCTTTCTGCCCTTCTAACCCTGTGTATCCATGCCTAAAACCCCCCATTTACCTAACCTCGGCTTTAAACTGAGGATGTGTGTCTCGTGGGCGTGGCCGGAAGCTGTAGCTGTCACTGTGAGGCTAGCAGCCGCATAACAGATCTGCATAGCGTGCAAACAGGGCCCATTAAAGTGCACTGCCCAGTAGCATTTCAGTGCCGAAATTAAAAACGGAGGGGAGGAAGGAGTAGACGATAGACCTCATGCCTCATTTAAGATGGTGCTTAATACAAACCGTCAGGGAAATCAGGGTGGCAGAGCTGCAGGTCCTTGCAGGTACGAGCGGGGTTGCTCTGTGTGCCCAGCGGATGCTTCATCTGCTCGATCTCCAGCTTCAGGGAGTTGAGCGAGCCAAAGATTTCCTCCATGCCGTCATCGTAGTCTTTGTAGTTGGCGTCCGCGGCTGCGTCATCCACCACCTGGCTGGCATCGATGTTCCTACGAGTTCTGCCCTTCATGTTAGACTGGATGGGGAGTGGGTGGATAACATCGCCGGGAGGGCCCTGTGATGGAGAGACGAAGAGAGAAGAGACGAACGGAAGTCAGAGGGAAGGATGGAGATTATATAAATGTACATAAAACTGAGAAGGTATTGACTCACACTAAGGATAAGACACAAAATGATATGAGGCGCATTGACTTACAGGAAGGCCAGGAGGTCCAGGTGTACCAGTCTCTCCCTTTGGTCCAGTTTGACCCTGAGCAAGACAAATTAAAGCAATGATTGATCTTAAACGACAAACTGATTTCACGAGTCTCGTCATAAATGCTTGTTACCGTTTCTGATGGAATGCAGCGGCTTTCTGAAAAACACTTACCGATGACCCTTTGGCTCCTTTGGGACCAGGAGGACCCTAAAGAAGAACAAAAACATGCCCAAGCAATCAATATTGGCTCAGACATTACACACCATTCATTTACAGAGACATTTACACATATGATGAGCGTAGTCTTACAGGTAATCCAGGGGGACCGAGGGGACCGAGTGGCCCTGAGGGACCAGAAATACCCTAAAGGAAAGAAAAAAGCGTGTGAGTCTATAACTGTTGTGTGACAACAGAACACGTACTGTTTATTCTTATTCACTGTGGTGACTACATTATGCCTGTGCTAAATGAAAGAAAGATAAAGGTTATCAATGACTTTCAGTGGGCTGATTATTGGCACACATAGCCCCGCTCTTCTACAACTCTCACAGTCTATTTTTGGCGTACAGAATTGTCCAGTATACCATCGTTCACTTACATTGTCTCCTTTGGCACCGTGTGATCCTGCAGGACCAGGAAGACCTCTGTCGCCCTTTTCTCCCTGTTCACCTGGGGGTCCAATAAGGCCAATAAGACCCGGATGGCCCTGAGGGTGGAGAACAACACACACATATTATCAATACAACAGTCAATAACACACCATCACAAACATTAGCCATAGAATATATCCATCTGGCACACCCTCTAATCATTATGGTAATGATTTGATGGCTGGAGGCAAACAACAGATCTAATCAATCTGTTAGTAAATAGGTCCATTAATCTTAGTATTAGTCTTATGGTCTATGCCCAACACAGGGCAGGTGCTGGTGTGGCTCACCTTTTCTCCTTTGACACCAGAGTCTCCTTTCATACCGGGTAAACCAGGAGGACCCTGTGAGAGGGGTGACACGTTGGAGAGGAGATAACTGCTGAATGAGGATTCAGATCAGCAGCACACATTATGTGAGATACCTCAGACGAAAGGCCAGGAGTCACTTCTACTTACCATAGGTCCGGGAGGTCCATCTGGTCCTGAAGGGCCAGGTAGACCTTGCTCTCCCTGCAGAGAAATACCAATTACACAGTTTTTAGCCCCGGCTCAGAAGAAAACACGTTTCTATAAATAACACACCTCCTTTGTGTTCAGCAGGTAAAAACCATTTATGTACACCTGCTCTATATGCTGAACAAAACAAAGCAACAGCGAGATATGACTGTGATAAATTAGTGTGAAGGCAAGAAACCCTCTGCTTACAACTGGGCCAGGGATTCCCCTGAGGCCTTCAGAGCCGGGCTTCCCAGGTGATCCTTGAGGACCAACAGGACCTGTCTTTCCTTGGGGACCTTCCAAGCCAGGTTCTCCCTTTCACACAAAGACAGGATACACACAAACCATTTAAATCTTGCTTGTTTGTTCATTACTTGACATGGATGGTGTACTAAATGAATGGAAAATCTGTATTTGTTCCATTTCTTACCTTGGCTCCCTTCTCTCCCTGTCTTCCCTCAGGTCCTGCTGCTCCAGGGGGGCCCTATAAAAAAAATATGACAGAAATGAATATTGTGGAATACAAAGACAGAACATTTGACCATTAATAACATTTTGCAACGACAAGGACAAAAGAGCATAGGACAGTACTTACTCTCTTTCCTGGTGGTCCGGAGGGACCAGACTCTCCAGTGGGTCCAGGAGAACCCTAGTTTGAATTGTAAAGACATTAAAATCACACAGTTTTCATCTTAAGTCATTTAAATAGCAATTTTTATGAAATAATTATTTTTTTCGGAAATGACACAGAGAGTAACACAATTGGCAAACAGCACTTACAGGCTGACCAGCCTCTCCATCATCTCCCTTGTCACCAGCTGGACCATCTAACCCCTGCATAAGAATTGAACAGAGTCTCAGTCATTGCATCAAAAGCAAACTGTAAAGAACAAACAATTCATTCACAGCTTAGCTGATGACTCATGCCATACGTACAGCTGGACCGGGCTCTCCAGGGGGACCAGGGTCACCGGGGAAGCCACTTGGACCCTGAAAATAAAAAAAAGATGCATTTCTTCTTCTTTTAAAAAAAATTTAGTTTAAGGTCACAGTGGCCGAAGATTGATTAAAAAAAACCTACTGGGCTGCCTTTGGGACCATCATCTCCAGGGGGACCCTTAGGGCCAGGAGGTCCAGCTGCACCAGCCGGACCAGACTCTCCCTTTTCTCCTCGCTCTCCTCTTGGACCCTGAAATAATAAACAGAATGTTTGTAATTGTAACAGCCTCATTATACTTTATAGTCATTGTGGATATAGCCATGTAGCCTAGCTATTTACCAACAACGATTCCCTTCTTTAATGGTACTTATTTAAGGATGAAAGAGAATATAATAACTTACTGGTGGGCCAACTTCTCCCTGAAGACCTGGCTCTCCTGTTTCACCAGCATCTCCCTGATAAGAGAGAGAGTTAGATAGTGAGAGAGACATACATTATCAGAAAAGTGATTTGTTGATACAACATGGTTCTAAAAATCCCATCATTTACAGCAGCCCTCACTGTCCCGGTGCCCTTGTCACCCAAATGGGGATAGAAAGAGATGACACAAGAGATTTCAATCCATCAAGTGCCGGCAGATTGGGTGGCTGGAGCACAGGAGGGCGCTGACCTCACTGCTTTCCCTGGACCCTGCCCATATATCTTGTCCTCTTCCTCCTGCCTTATTGGATAGTTGCCCTGTTGACTCACCTATACATCGGGCACTGTCGTTATTCACTGTCACATAAGCCTACCGTCCTCCCTGCTGGGGTCTACTGCAGATGCAGTCTGCCACACCGGTTTCAGGGAGAAATATTAGCCCATGTCATGTTTGGGAGACAGGGAGCCAATCGATAGCACAGCTCTGCACAGTCAATGACACACTGTGAGGCGATGTGTTATGATAAGCATATCCAGATTTTCTCTAGCATCAACAACAGCTCTGCATTGTGAACAACTGATACTCGAAATTTAGTTTGGCTGTCTTCCAAAACCTCTCTTGCTGCGGTCAAGAAATCTATTCTAAGCAGTTGGAACGCCTGTTTAGACTGATCCTCCTTTATGTATGCAATGTTGCATCTGAGAAGCTCCAGCCTCACGCCGGCCTGCTCATGTTCACCACAGGGCTGCTGGTAGAATCTGCTGAGCTCAGGGAAACCGAGAGCATGAAAGACAGCTGCTCATCACAGATATGAGGAAAAAGGCCTGCGCTCAGTTGCTTGCCAGCTCCCTGGGCTGGCTAATAAAATGCCAGATCAGCTAAAGAGCAATTAGGCCAAAGGGGCGCTGTGTTTGTTTGCACAGGAGAAGGACAGGCTATCCTTTGGGAGATTATAAAGGAGCAAAAGGTGATTCTATTGACTGAACCAGATAAAACAAATCACCCCATCGCTACGGACAGAAAGTGAGGAATAGATGCACAGCACTGCAGTCCAGCGGCTGCAAAAGCTGCCAAAGCAGGTCTTTCATAATGAAAAGGCAGCAACAAATAAGAGCAGGAGCTGACTTTATGAGAGCCGCCTTTAATAATGCATTTTGTCATCTTAGAATTGCAAGTGCGATGCCTTTGAGGATTCATTCACACTCTCTCCACCCAGCAACAGCCCTGTTGGGGAGGCCAGCCTGTCCTTTAGATTTGCGGTGCATCTGTCACTCTGTGGCATAAAAAAATGATCATGTCCCATTTAAAAGGGTATCATATAAATAGGCATGGGAAATATTAATGGCTGCCAAAGCCTTGTAAAGAGGTATCATTCGCAGTCTTAACCACAGAGCACTTAAACAAATTCGCACACTGAATCTGTCTCTTCTAAAGAGTTCGAAAAACCAGTCAACCAGATAAAAGCGGAATCACACCCATCTTGTAAGGAGGTTACAAGGCAAAATGTACACAGTCACATGCCGTGGTGGTCTGGGATCCAGAACATTCAGCCCCCTTTGAGGACCTATGTTGTGTTGTCTACCTCTCTTGAAAAACTGCATAATCTTCACTTTAAAACGTCGCATCTTGAGAGACATCGCGCTCAATCTTTTTGGAACGGCGCCAAATGTGCCATCTGGAACAAAAAGACTTAAGGACGATGAATACATTGTCAATTGAAGGAATACATTTCAGCAAGTGGAGTAGCCAATCACAGCAGCTCCTCTCATCTACTTTAAAAGCCTTACATAGTTTCAGTCCAGGCTGGCTTCTCCAAGTGAAATCATAATACAGCGGTCCAGATACAGTATTTACGTGGGTGGGTCATTTTGTTCAGTTGAAATACTTTTCCAGAAGACAATTAAATCACAATTTCTGTTTGTAGACAATGATATCTGTGTGGTTAGGGTGGAGGCTTGAAGTACGATAAAATCTGTTTTCATTGTTACTCTCAGTCAAAGTTTTTGATTATTAAAGTGATTGTGCGTTTGCCTGTTTGCCCGTGGGACAGATTCAATTGCCATCTAATTAAAAGAGGCACCAAACAACATAATTGAAAGGAGATGATGTGACTTTTGAGATGTCAATGTTTACAGTTAGACGAACTAAAGAAGTAGCAGGTGCAATTTCCTGCCAAGCCTTCAAAACTGCATCTGCAGCACCGACCTCAGAGCAACTAGGTTCCTCTGGAGCGGCAGACTTACAGAACAGGCACAAGTGCAGTAAAAAAAAAAAGAACAGAGGTTTACCTTTTCTCCAACAGCACCAGGGTTTCCAATTCCACCAGGAGGTCCTTGAGGGCCATCGGCTCCTGGGGGACCTGAGGGGCCTCTGGGACCAGGGGGGCCAGGTGGACCCTACACGGAAGAAATTATTCAGTCTAGTGAGTTAAGACAATTCACCTGCAAACGTATAATGTAATGCATTGAATAATAACACACTCACTTGTATTGAGTACTCTCTATATAGCTCTTACCATTTGACCAACGTCTCCAGTTTCACCTTTCTCACCAGGTGGACCAGGCAAGCCCTGAGGAGTGTGCAGAGGACTTAATCATATTGTCTCAGAGTTTCTTAATGGTAACATTTGACCACAGTTTGTATTTTTGATTGCCGTCCGCACCTGCAGCCCAACTGGGCCTGGCGGTCCAGGGAATCCTCTCGATCCTTCATCTCCCTTCTGGCCAAACAGACCCTGCTGACCTCTGGGACCAGGTTCACCATCTGCACCCTGAGGGAGTCACAATCGGGAGAAACAAGGGTTGGTATACAGATACAGTAGATAAGGCTTTGGATGCTCTGAACAACCAACGCAAACTACACACTTACAGCAGGACCGGGTGCTCCGACAGGTCCTTGAGGGCCGGTTGGACCTGGTGGACCCTGCAGAGGAGAAACAACACATCAAAAGGATGCTCAACAATCATATCCTTCACTACTCAAACCTTTCAAAACCCATGAATCCAAAGTAAAAATTGATTAGCCTTGCAATCACAGGCCACAAAATGATAAGTAATGTATTTACACTATAAAAAAAAACAATAGCTTACATGTTCTCCTTTGTCACCCTTGCTTCCTTTCTGGCCTGGCTCACCAAGCTCTCCCTGTGAAATAACATGATCACAGTATTAAAACACAGACAGATAAAACTCTTAGTTCAAAGTAATACACAAGTGACGGGGAGATAAAATGTGACAATGAATACAGTTAAATTATTATCAAACACTCCCCGGAAAAGAAAGTGACATATCAAAGCACAACAAAGCCTACACTCAACTATATCCCTCTATGGATATTTGAATTACATCTCTCCTTGGTGACAAATATAGATCACAACTGTGGGGGGGCTTATCGTGATGGTTGAGTAGTAGTTGCAGCCAAAACAGAATAGATAATTAGTCCCATCTCAAACTGTTTGCACCAGCATTCCCACAGCGAAGAACCTTGCACCATTCTTTCAAAGCCTCCACATGCTGTGGGTGTTTGGAGAAATAATGTTAATAACTCCCTAAGCCAAAGACATTTACTTTTGGGTTTGAGTCAGACAATACTCTTTGTGAGGCAGTATTAGTCTCTTAAAATAAAGGCCTTGGAGTTGTTCATTCCCCGTGGACAGGACTTATAATGAGAATGTGTCAGAATGTGTGTAAACATTAGCATGCGAGATCCTTTACATCTACATGGCAAATACCCTCTGTATTCTCTGTGTCCGTTTGCACCGCGGGGACCATTGTAAGGCCAGTTAAGAACTGAGGCATTCTTCAAAAGGATAAGGGATTACCCTCAGAGTATCTCCGTGGCTGATCTTCCTGCAAATGTTTCTGGAGGGGATGAGGAGATGTTCTTCCTTCTGAATACTAAAGGGTCACTTTCACACATTCTGTCACTGCCACATAATTCCTCCCTCTCCTCTGTCTTTGTACAGACGGCTACAAAGCTGAAACAAGGCAGGTTCGCCTTTTAAAGATCTCTAAATCGATGCAAACTCTGCCAGACAAATTCCCCTTAGAGCGTTTAAGGTCACAGGGAAAAACAAGAGAGGATATTTGGCTTAGATTTCTCAGCTGTAAAGTTTAGTGTCTTTGTAAGGTGGTAAATGTGCATGTTCTGTATATTAGTGTGTGTGTGTGTGAGTGAGTGAGTGAGCGAGTGAGTGAGTGAGTGAGTGAGTGAGAGAGAGAGTGTGCTCAAAAAATGAAAGCTTCCATGCAGCTTTACTGAATTTCATAATATTTATCATTACTTGGACATTAAAACGGTAATGAGCTCACCTTGTCTCCGTCCTCTCCAGGTGGTCCAGGAGGTCCTCCAGGTCCTGGCAGACCCACAGGTCCCTGAATACCATCTCTTCCAGCTGGGCCTAGTGGTCCTTTCTCTCCCTATTGTTTCACAGTAAACCATGTTGTCAGCCATGACAACCTGTGAAATTTGCCATTTTGCAATCTCTACAATGTGATGTTCTTACCGGTCCACCTTTCTCTCCAGCAGGACCTGGCGGTCCCTGGGGGCCAGGGCGTCCAGGGAGACCTGTAGGTCCAGCTGGGCCAGCAGGACCGCGCTCACCAGGAGAACCCTACAGCACCAACACACAGGAATGTTAGCAGTCAGAGGAACTAATATATCAAAGAAAACAAGTGAATCTAAATCATACTATCAGACACATCTATCCTATCAAATAGGTCAAACTTCCCTTATGTAAGTAGCAAACTGTGCATATTATTATATTATGTAAGTGCCTGGAACAACTGGGGGTGGGAACTTTGCCATGAAGACAATTCCCAGAGATGGAGACAGAATATGGAAGATGAGAGCGAGAGTGAGAGGATGGGAGTGACAAACTGAGGATGCGGATGTAGTAAATTGTACTCACAGCAGGGCCAGGTGGGCCGTGAGGACCTTCATTCCCTTTCAGGCCGTGGGCCCCCTGCAGAACAAAATAAAATACAGGCTTCAGAAAACAAACACATCTGTTGGGGAAGCACACTTCCTGCCTTACACTGGACTCCCTATCTTCAAACAGGCTCAGCGTGAGATGGAAAACCTCCTACAGTCTCCAAAGTGAAGGCTGTGAGCAGACGGGGAGAACAGTTATTTACCAAAAACTGCTGCGAACATCTTTTTTCATTACAAAAGAACAGGTGTATCGCATATTTTCTGCAGTTCAACAAAAAGCTGTTTCTGCCATTGATTTCTGTCTAGCAACTTTGCAGCAAGAATTGTGTGAATTGCATAACTACCAGAATATGAGTTTGTCAAGTTAGAATGAATAAAAAAGATTAATAATAAAATAAACAGGCCCACTCAGGGATCTGATATCATGTCTGATTCTTGAAGTTCACCACAGCCTTACAGCAATTCAATAGGCCAGAACTATTATGCAATAACCAAGCTGTGAGAGATATTGAATGTGTGTGATTGTATTGTACTGAGCAGGAGGCAATACTAACCACGGGGCCGGGCAGACCTCTCTCTCCAGGGAAACCTCTTGGCCCAGGAGGGCCATCCTTACCTGCTGGGCCAGCAGGACCGGGGTCACCCTGTAGGTCAAAGCACAAGGCCATTACTTCTGTGAAGGCAGTGATACGGTCTTGTCTGATTGTATGTTAGGTGAGTGTAGTTAAATCATCTTATAAAACAAAAACTCTAGATGGGCTGGAAAACATAGCAGTGTCATCACAGGTATGTATAACGCTGACAGGGTGCTAAAAAAAGATGAGATATTAAAAAGAGCTTCAGGATCACCTTGGCTCCTTCTTTCCCTGCAGCTCCAGGTAGACCCTGCTCACCAGGTGGGCCTGGGGGTCCAGGGTGGCCCCGGTCTCCCATTGGTCCAGTCTCACCTGTCGGTCCCTACAATTGTAAAAAAATAAAATAAAATAAAATAATAAAATCACAGACACTACAGCATAAAACCCTGTTGCAGAGGAGGTGTGAAGAATAGAAACTACAGCGAGAGGAACGCTGTGAGCAAAATCAGCAATTTAATACAAAAAAGATGTTACAATCTCTCCATCTATTACAAAACCCGGCGTGGAGAAGCTGAGCATTTGCTGTGTGGGAGGCCTACTAGTCATTTAGGCCACATACAGCTCCGTTATCATCAGTGTTCTCAGCTGGCATTAGCAGAGCGGCTGAGGGGGAAAGTCTGTTAAACATTTATGCATAATGGATGAAGGGCCCAATGCTAATCTGAAAGAGGATAAACAACACTTAAGTCATGGCCCGTGAGATATAGGTATGAGGATGAATCCAGTTTTTTTTGTCAGGTAGACAAAATGCTGAGATTTTAACACATTTTAACAATCACCGACCTTAAGTTTTTGCCTGTTGGGTTTTTGTGCACACACATTTTGGACCTCTACAACACAGAGTGTAACTTTTAAAACACTTTGAGATTAAAACTATTTCATTTTTTTTGTTTTCCCACCACTTAACAGAGATTTTTCTCTGCACAAAGAAATACAATGAATATAAAAATATAAACCATAACTGATTATACATGTAAGGCAGCAAGATGGTCAGTGACTGTGACTCACCTGAGGTCCAACCACGCCTGGAGGACCAGGAGGGCCGGTCTTGCCTTGGAATCCCTGCGTATGGGAAGAAAAAAAACAGAACTGTCACACAAGCGACTCTGCGCACTACAGATGAAGAGTTGAGTAATCAGACTAGTTTACTCACAGTCTCTCCTCTCTGTCCAGGATGTCCAGGCAGTCCGTCTTTCCCTGCAGGTCCCTGGGAAATATACACAAATCTATGAATGGTACAGAATGGCAAAGAAGAAGGGCATGTTGGGTTTGTATACGGAGTCGTGAGTGGTGTATGAGTTTGGACTCACAGGAGGGCCCTTTGGTCCTGGGAAACCTGTTGGTCCCTGAGGCCCTGGCAGACCCTGAAAGAAACAACAAAAGATCCCTGGTTAATAATCAGTTGCGTCTTACAAAAACAAATAGATGTTAATAGAATTAAAATGACCCTTGATGACGGTACGTACCCTCTCACCGGGAGGTCCTGGTGGGCCGTCATTTCCTGAGTTACCCTGAAAAACACAATAAGGAGAAAATGGTGAACTTGTACCTTGTAACTTGTAACGTATGCAAGAAAGTGGTGGGGAAATATTTTACGTACCTTTGGTCCAGCTTTTCCTGTTGGTCCTCTTGGTCCTCTCTCTCCTCGAGGGCCCTTGAAAAAAAGACAAATTAATCAAAATCACAGAAAGATATCAAGATATCAAGAGATATGCGTGACTGGAAAATGTAATGATTCATGGCTAAATCGGTGTGGGATCCCCCTCAAGCGTTGCCCACGTTCAAGCTCCACTTCCACTCTGGTGCCAAGCTTCGCCATCTGTACCTAAGCACGAGTCTGCTGAGTCTGCTGACTCAGGTGAACCCAGAGCCACACTTTAGTTATGCTGCTATAGGCCTAGACTGCCGGGAGACTTTCTAGGATGCACTGAGCTCCTCTCTGCTCTCTCTTCCTCTCCATCTGTACGCACTCATATCCCATTAACGCTTGTTACTAATTCAACTTCTTCCCGTAGCTGTGTGCTTCTGTCTAACTACCTGTTAAAAGGGAGTTCTTCCTCGCCACTCTCGCCTAGTGCTCTCTCATGGTGTGACTGTTGTCTTTGTAAATATAGGAGTTGGTCTAGACCTTCTCTATACGACAAAGTGTCCTGAGATAACTTTGTTACGATATGGCGCTATATAGATAAAACTGAATTAAGACTAACCGTTGGTCCTCTCTGTCCACGTGGGCCAGACTTTCCTGCGGTTCCCTGTGGACAAGAAGAACACACACAGTGATCAAAAGGGTGGCAGCGGCACTCACATCATTAAGAGGCTGCTTCCTCTAGAAGAATGCATCTATTGCCAGCGGACAGTAACATTTGAACACGTTTCAAAAGGAACAAGCTCTGAGATAATCTTTTATCATTAAGTAGGAATTACTTGTTCCATAATTACCATGAATATTTATCATCACTTACATTAGACTCATTACTACCTCAGAATAGGACATTTAAACAAACAATAATGCACAATATAATGATTTTAAAGCACAATTACAATTACAGTGGCAGCATACAACTTTAATGAGAAACGCAATTATATCTTTTGTGTGTCTTTTAAGTTTCAAACAAGTACTGTGAAACCATGTTAATGGCACTTTTATCCCTTTTTGTCTGGGAGCTCAGTCGTATAAACTTTCACAGATGTTTTGAAAAAGATGGAAAGCTTTATGTGCCTTGCTCCACCTCGTGGTAAAAAACATTTGCCCTTGCAGGCAAACCAACGGCCCATCCCTTAAACAAAGAAAATGAAACACTGCTCAAGTGCCACAAAGTGATAAACAATGCTTGTGGTTGTTCGAAATGAGTTGTGTAAGTGGTAATGAAAAAGAAATGCAATTGTCTTCCTGTCCTTGGTAAAAATCTTTATTTTAGAGTTATGCAACTTCCTCTAGGTTGATAAATCTGAAGCAGGGACAGGAGCCTGTCTCCAGCGCAACACCAGTATTGATCCAACCCTTGTAGGAATGAGAAGAATAATAACAAGTTTATCTGACATACCCGAGTTCCTTTCTCTCCATTGGCGCCAGGGAAACCTTGGAAACCCTGAGATCCCTGTGTTGGACAAACAGCGCAGTTAATCACTTGAGAGACAAACCTTGAATATTATATTCATTGTTTATTCCCTGAGATATCTCTAGCATACTAAGTTCAACAGGAGATTAAGTGCACCATAAATAAAAGTAGTGTTTTATTGTTGTCGTATCGGAAGCGGAGGACTGGCACCAAAAGGCATATTCAAATCCCCGGCTCCTTGATCAGGGAGCATCAAGCATGTCCAGCTGTCAGGCTGCTGTGGCTTTGCATCGCAGAGGCTAAAAGATGAGCCATCAAAAGTGCAGCAAAGCAGCCTTCACATGCACATGTAAAGTACGCATTTTTGATTCTCTTTCAAACACACACAGTAACAAGGCGTGTGTAGCAAGTGATTCACTGACACTGAATAAATTGTGTCCCATATCAACAGGCTTTTAAAGTTACATACTCCAAACTGAAATCAGTGAACTAATGAAAATATTGTTAAGCAGTACATGTATTTGCACAATTACCTTTGGTCCTTGTCTTCCTGGGTATCCTGGCAATCCGGGAACTCCAAGTTTACCCTGTAAATGAGAATAGCCAAATTAGATTTTCGAGCCACTTGAAAGGCTATTCCAGCCATTTAGTATTCTGTGACGCTGAGGGACTCATTAGAGTCCGATAAAAACACAACCATCAAACCTGATTCAGAAGAGACACAGATATCCTCACTTTTTGTCTCTAGTATGGGTTCAAGCTCCAAAAAATGCTGGGTCCTACAATTCCCATGATGCAACTCAACAGCTTATGCTCCAAAATGCATACAATTCTATACTGCATGATGCTTGATGCATATATAAAATATATTAGACACTTAGTAATTATTAATGTGACTTTGTACATGAGATATATAGTATCTGTATGGGATATCAATACTGCACAAATAATACAATTATAAGTAGAATTTCTACACAGCGTTGATCACTAAATGAATACCTTGCCAACCCTGAATGCAAAACAATTTGTATAGCTCTGAGTGTAAACAAATAGTATAGTAGTCTTTTTGTAAAACTACATCAAAATATGAACAAGCACCTGCTAAACAGAGCAGCATTTATTAGCTCGTTGTTTGAATGTTGAAATGTTGGCTGCTGCACAGACTCAAATTAAATATGAAAATGACTCAGCTGTTCCTTCATCTGCATCTACAATGCAGTGTTACCGCCATAATGCAAATACGTGTACAATTCTGATTCAGAACAAGCACTTCGCTATAAGGACAACGCTTAGGTTAATAAACACTGTTGAACCACAGTTTGCATTCCATCTTTGGCCAATGACTTGCCAGTTCAGATTAGCACAGTCTCACTGATCCTCAACATCTGTTCAAGCCCATTTCACAGCGTTTAGTGAAAGACCATTAGGAGGCTGCATCCTCTAGAAAAGAATGCTTTTATCACAAAAAAGCATTCTTTTCAAAAGCTTACCCAGGGTTCAATTTAACAAACAAAAATACAATTTTAATAAAGAATGTTATAAACTGAATCCATTTTTGGCTCCCAGCTGGTTCAAGATCAGCAGCAATGAAAAATCGGTTGCTGTTCAGAAGAGAAGGATTGGAAACGATTTTCCTTGTTAGGCCCTGCTGTGCCATCATCCTAGATCAAACATGGCTGATGATACAAAATAACAACTTGGTTTTATCAGTCAGTGTAAAATGTAGGCAGGGGACACGTTCTCTGTGGGATATGAGTGTTTTGGTTGTAGAAGCCAAACGTGCAGAAGTAACTTACCTTCTCACCAGTTGGGCCAAGAGGACCAGCATCTCCTGGGAGACCTGAGCGACCCTTTGGTCCCTCGGGACCATCTTCTCCTCTGGGTCCTGCTGATCCAAGCTCTCCCTGGAAAGCACAGGAAGCACAAGTATTACATGCCTTGTACCTAAAAGGTCCCATATTATGCTAATTTCCAGCTTGGGGACTGCACTAGAAAAGCTTTGCATGATTCACAGTTCAAAAACATCCTTATTTATCTCATACTGGGCCTTGATGCAGCCCCTCAGTTCCTCCTCTGTCTGAACCAAGCTGATTTATCTCCTGTCCCTTTAGGGCCCCTCTCCCTAAGTGCCCAGTTTCTTCTGATTGGCCAACTTCCGATGATTCACTAGATCCACTGTCAGCATGTGTAAATATTTAAACTACATATGTGTATTTTTAGTACATATGTTTTTTGTAACCCTTAATGGTTTGAATGGTTGTTTCCTCATGTTGCCAGGCCACTGTCAATCAAACCACACCCACAACGTCCGGATGAAGCAGATTAGCTGAGTTTCTGTTCTGTTCATTTGTTAATAAAAATAATACCTTCTTTTTCAAAAATGACCTTTTTAATTGTTGCTCATGTAGTCCCGCATATTCAAATGTTATAGAGACATTTGAAACCAAGCTATCAGGGGTGTTACCAGCGGGGCTCCAATAAAAGTATTGTCATGTCATAACTTTTTATATTAAGAAAGAAAAGATTCAAACTGTATTAGATCATTCCTTTGCAACACTTTCACATTCTTATGGATTTTCATTTGTGTAACAAGCACAACCGGATAACACATTTTTCTTGCTGACCAGAAAGTCCGTCTATTCTGGGTCAATCGGGTCGCCCTTTTAAAACTGTTCTTATTGTCAAGTTGCTGAAAAAAATCAAGGCTATTTTCCCTTGCCGCCTGCCCCGCAAAGCAGTTAGCGATCCTATTATTGCTCCTCCCTGTACGCGTGCTCCCCTTCTACCAAGACACACACTAAATGACAGAGTACAAACTCGCTCTGACAACCAGTCGCTGCTGCGGAGACCCAATGGTGTGTGAAAGGTATCTAGTTAAAGGCTTGTGCAGAGTTGCACACACACCCACACTCAAGAACACATTAAACAGCATCAACAAAACTGTACTTGACTCACACTTACAAGCTCATCAAAGAGAACACTTGAAATTGAGCGCACACACACACACACACACACACACACACACACACACTTTTCATAGCCATGCTTAAAAATGAGTCATTTAGATTCTAGTCCATGTGTGTCTCCACCAGAGCAGAGGGCCTCCTCAAATCCTTGCTTTCATCTGGATCTGCTACATCTCCAGAGGAAAACAGGCTGCAGTCCCATGTCTCTCTCGGGGTTTGAAGGGGTTTAAAGTACCATTGATTTCTCCTTCCTTTCTGTACTCAGCTATAGACATCCTGGTCAGGGACTGGGGGTTTGATGTTTGAAGTACGAGCTAGGACGAGCTATGTTAAAACTCACTGCAAAAGCTGGTTTTGCTACTACTCGACATTGTAAATCCCTGATGCAGTTTGGAGAAGGAAGCTGTTCCTGCGTACAACTGTCAGAGCTTTTCTCCTAAAGCTGTCGAGGTTCAGACCGACTGAAGAGTGGCAGAGGGGATAGAAAAGCAATTGGAAACTGCTCACGTAAACACATACGCACGCACACACACTAACAGCTGGCAATAGGAACAACACCTTATGTTTGCTCATTACCCACAATTCCACAGTAGTCACAGAGGCTTACGCCATGAGGGGCTAACATGTCAGGAGAACTTCCACTTGGTTCAGGCAAAGGTCACGCCCCAACAAAACTCATTTTGTGTGCAGAAGTTACACTTGTCTAATTGGTTTAATTCATTTGAATAATGTTTCCAGCGCTCAAGATGTGATTGACATGTACAGCGGAGTACAATATCAATAAGCCTCACCCTGTCGCCCTTGATACCCATATCTCCCTTGAAGCCGGGGAAGCCGTCTTCTCCCTGGCGAGAGAATAAAAGAGAAAGAGACAGAGAGGTGAGGATGTAATGAGGGAGCAAGAATGGGATAATACAGATGTGGAAAACATTTGTGTCTTATTCAGACACAGACACACACACCCACACTCAAAGACAGGCACACACATACACCCACAGATGTGGAGTCTTGGCAAAATCCCCTGTTGCCATAGCAACTCTTGATCGCCTTTTCTCCTTCTGTACCAGCAAATCAGTTTTACAGGATTGCATCGAGATTATCACTAGTACCAAACATTTCATGCAAGACCACTACTACCATCATCACCATCATCATCACCATTAATATTCAGCATAATTCAGACAATTTCTCTGAAGTTCAGAGTTTCTTCTTTTCACAGTCACTTTTTTTTGACTTTCTTAGGCAACAGTGTGAGCTCTCTTACCTTTTCGCCCTTGGTTCCCTTAAGACCCCGTACACCGTCGGCTCCCTGTGATGCAAGAACAGACAGACGTTACAGGACGACAGGATGCATGTTGGACAAACAGTAGAGCGCTGAGTCCCACCATGAGCTGCGGCGATATTCAAGCACCAATGATGACATGATTGCAGTTTTTCTAAAATAAGGCTGTGAATTTGGAAGTCATCTAACGTAGCTGATTGTCACTGCTTTTGTTTTTTTATCCAAATGTGTCAAACGAGGGTGCTTTGGAGGGCACCCCATGCACTGAATGCATTTAGATGTGTTTAGTCTGTTGGTGAGAATTTAACTCATCCTCTCAACTACCTTCTTGACCATTCACCTTCATCTTTCCAGAAAGAGCAGGCATTGTAAACTTCAGCCATGTAACCGGAGGGCTGTTAGCTAGAAGTCAAGCCTCTTGTGTGATCCCCTCTCTCAGTGGAAGTTTTAATGATTGGATCAATCTCAACCTCTTGTCAAGATTTTATTTGATGGGATTTCTTTTGTCTCGGTTTTTATCAGCTAACGATGACAGCAAACAAGGGAAGGGCTGTGCGCCTTGAGAGTTATCAGCCCCCGCGTCTAACCTTAGCGTCACGCAACAGGGGGACTGTTGGCTAGAAGTCAAGCCACTTGTGTGATCCCCTCTCCCAGGGGAAGCTTTAATGAAGTGATGTGACTTTCCTGTCTTAATCTTTGTATCGCTTAAGATCGTTTTCATGTCAAAAGCAGAGGTCACTGAACCGTTCAAGAAAGTCCCTCTTTTAAGGGAAGGCAATTTAGCAGCTTCTCATTTTCTTAATTTATCAAACAACAGCTACTTGTTGGACAAACCTTGGAAATAATAACACAGCTTTTTTATTCCAGAGGCATTTTAATAAGATAACGGGCAACCATTAGCCCATAACAATTGTTAATTGCAGGGTACTTCTAGCTGATGATTTCACAAATTAATTCTTAATGGTTGATAATCATCTCACCTTCACGCCTCGGGGCCCAGGATAACCAATGGGTCCTTGAGGGCCAGCAGGGCCCTGGGGAGACAGATGTTCGGTGAGAGCTCGTAGCGCACACGCAATAACAGTACACACACGCACCCACGGTGCTAATGTTATTTACATGAATGCAAAATGCTTTATGCAAATGTGTCTTAACTAGGACAAAGGGAGGAGAAGGAAACTTAGAAAAGCATAAATAAATTCAGAAAAGAACAAATGCAAGCTCCAAACGTAAGAGAAGTGGAGAAAGAAATAAAACTTACCAAGTGTCCCTTCTCTCCACCAGGCCCCTCCTTTCCGGGGTGACCCTGTGAATTATTAAGAGAATTATTATTGGATCTCATTTCCGAATAATTACCACCATAAATACTACAACACCCCTTATAACTGAGGGATTAGGTTGTAAAACTACGGGAGGATTTATCAAACTGGAAAATTGGAATAAGGGCCTTTAGAGTTCAATCTCATTTGGGATTTTTATCCTTAATGCACAGATGCACTACCGGCTATTACTGGGCTCTAAAAGCCGAGACTGCCGTTTTGGGACTTCACAATTCATTACACACATACTGTACATGCATGTGTGAAAACACACAAACACACACATCTAAAATGGATGTCTGAAAAAAAAAAAAAAAAAAAGGTTGGAAGGAAATTGATTGCATTCTCATGAGGCAAAGGAGCTCCGCAAAGCCTCTGATGGGCTTTCAGTGACGTGAGAGAGGCTAGAGAAGGAGAGAGATAATAGAGAAGGGCAGGGATGGAGAATTGAGAAAGAGAATATTGCAGTTGATGGAAGATGCAACAAATGGATGAATATAAAAACGCAGAGTGTATAAATGGTGGAGAGCTATTTCTACTCCAAAAAGACTCTGAAAGCCATTTAAAGGATCAGGGGACTTTGTACAGTGTTCGCTCTCCTCTATCTCTTTTTTCTCTCTTTCACCAAATCCCTTGTTTCTTCCCACCATCTCTGTCACTACAGTTATTCATATTTCACAGCCTCTCGTCTCTTGTCTCTCTTAGGTGCCACCTGGTGCCTTCTACGGCACATCTGCAATAAGCGCAGGTGTCTTCTGTGCAAAGATGGGAAAGACCGTGTTTATATATATATATATATATATATATATGTGTGTGTCTGCGTGTGGGCGGCTTGTTCCACTGTTCCACAGCTGTAGTACTGCGTTGTATCATACATATGTTTTAGCCAAATAATTATCTCAGTGTGTTTTGAATGTGTTAAGTTGTTTCTCACGGTTATGACAATTATGGCAAATTATACACACAAAAAAAGACAGCGAGAAAGAAAGAGAAAAGCTTTTTTCACTTGCATACATTTCTTTGGACGTGTGGCATATAAACTCACCGGTGGACCATCAGCTCCTGGCATTCCCGGCAAGCCTGGCTTTCCAGTAGGACCCTGGGTAGAAGACGAGACCAGATGTTAGGACAAAAAAGACATCACAAAGTAAGACAACACATGCTGTAGCAATCGGAGGTTACAGGCGTCACAAAAGTCTGTTCAAACAAGACAGAGAGTCCACAGCCATGCTAGTGGCTCTCTGAGGCTGTACAGTGCTGTTCTGAGCTAAAGGCTAACGTCAGCGTGCTAACCTGATCACAGTGATAGCGCTAACATTGTGGTGTTTAGCAGGTTTCCCATGTTTACCATTTTGGGTTAGCCTGTTAGCATACTAACATATGGTCATTAGCATCAAACAAAAAGTACAGATGAGGCTCATGGGAGTATTAGTTTCACAAGCATTTGGACAAATTACATTTTGGACATTTTAAATGTTGAAATAAAAAGTCAGGGAAACAGTTATTACAATTCATCCTGAGGGGGGCATGAGTATTCACTGTACCAGAGTTAATGCTCCATCCTAGAGTGTAAGACTGCTTACAGTGGCCATTTTTTATTATTAAATCATCCAGTAAGTATTGTGTTCATATGATTAATGAACAACCTGGGCGACTGAGTAGCTCTTTGAACCAACATTTTCATAGACATTATCTTGCACTTATTCTTTATTCTATTCTATTTTGCTTCGTCAAACACCAGAGCCTTCTGGTATTTCTTGTATAATCAGGAGAAACAAAACACCTACATTATTCATTCATAAATTCCAACTGTTCAAAAATAAACTGAATACCCTCCATATAAGCTGGCAAATGTGATTTACCTGAAATTGAATTAAAAAGGTATCAGGATTAAAAATCTATCTGTACTGTCTACTAGGCACTATTTGGTCCTGCATTGGTGATGGGGGTGCGTTTGCATAATAGTGTGATAAGCATTTGAAACTGAATAAGATAGCAACTTGGCTTTCAGCTCATGCAAATGAATGAGACAATTTCCTGCAACTTTAGACATTTTACGTCTGTGTTTATTAACATTTTATGAAGCTGGCAGGTTTCCCCCTGTGGAGTTGCAGAAATGGCATGTTTCACAATATGTTCGATCATGTGATATCTTACCTTCTCTCCTGGAGGTCCGATGGCTCCTTGGGGCCCTGCAAGTCCCTGCGGAGAGAGTACAAAATGCTCAGAACATTTTCTTTGATGGATGACAGACAAATCTAAAGTCAGACAACCTGTTCCTCACTTACCTGGGCACCTGGGTTGCCTTGTTGTCCCGGAGGTCCTGGCTCTCCTTGAGGTCCCTAAAAATAAATTAAGCTAATTTTAGAAATCTCATTATAAAAACAAGGATTGATTACTTTATTTATAGGAGTAAAATGTCCCATGTGAGTGGTAAGAGTGATTTGTTGCTCCAAATGGTCCATTAAAAGTGAAATGTTGCTCTTAACAGATATAAAGTAGGAGCTGTCCAATAGCGTATCACTGCATTATTACCTTCTTATAACTAAACAGGCCGTACTTTTTAGACAAATAGCAAAAGTTCTTGTTCTGGCAACACACACATACACATACGTAGTGCACATTCTTCAACCTACTTTTCCGCACAAAGAAACTGCTGAACCAAAAACACAAAACACTTTCCCTCTCAGATAACTGGCAATCAATTAGGTTGCACTAGTCCAAGAGTCTGGGAAAGCTGCTGATCTTCCATCTCTACCTAGTTGGAACATTCCCAAACAGAACAGACAAGCTGCTCCAGCCAGGTATTCTCTCATTATGGTCAGGCGCTACCAGAAATTGACCTGGGATGATAAAACTGGCCATGGCGGACTGCTCAAATGGATCTAAACACAGGCGGCCTATTCTTCATTATCTGCTAAGTTTCATCTGATTGTACTGGTGTGTGTGTGTGTGTGTGTGTGTGTGTGTGTGTGTAAGAGAGAGGGAGAGAGAGCTCGGATTCAAGGATAAAATAAAGAAAAATAGTTGGAAATGGTTCATTTTAGACTGTGAGTTCTGTGTGTGTGTGTGTGTGTGTGTGTGTGTGTGTGTGTGTGTGTGTGTGT
>JAVQJL010034941.1:0-12348 GCA_036024295.1 Nannoperca obscura
TCTATTTTCTATTCATTTCACAACGTATGGTGGTGAATAAGTGTGACTTTTCATGGAAAACACAAAATTGTTTGGGTGACCCCAAACTTTTGAACGGTAGTGTATATATATATATAAACATTGCATATCCATAAAGATACCTAGACACTGAACATATGCAGTCCTGATTGGCAGAAAATATTAATCAGTTTTGGTATCAGTCCGTAACAAAAGCCTTTTCAATTGTTAGTCAGACAACAAAAAGTAAGTGGAAAAAATTATAAAACCAAATGTTAAATAAGAACATGTGATAAAAAATAAATATTATAATATTAAATATTATTAAAGTAAATGTTAAATGAGAGCTATAAATTTGTCCCTATTCTTGCGCAAAAAAAATATGGCAAAAGCTGCATTCCATTCATTAAACTAAAGAATCACTACCATAATGCTGCTATTCTCAATATCGCAGCGCATTTTTTTCTCCTTTTCTGCTCCGTTTTCTGAATTTATTTATATTCTGTGGGCCGAATGGGAAGCTATGGCGGGCAGCCAGTTGACGAATAACATAGGCATGATCCAGGAAATCAGCGAAACTAAGCAAGTTAATCTACACATTAAGGAAATGATTGCTGTACTACTCAGTTCTGATAAAACAGGGAAAAAATATCTCTCAGAGCAACAAATATTTTTATCAAACTAGCTAGCAGTTGTGTTAAATTGTTAACATCACAAACCAACCGACGTTTGTAAGCAGACACGACAAGACATCTGCACATTAGTTTATGTAATGGCTAAAGTTTAGGGAACTTAAAGTTCATCAGCATCAATGAAAGCAAGTTTTAACCACTAAGCTGTTTCAAATGACCACCTCTGAAAAGTACTACAAGTATGTATTTATACAGAGGATAAATAGTCCAGTCCGTCTATGTTCAACATCTGGGTGCACGGCCAGCTAGCGGATCCACATTCAGCTCTGGCATCAAACCAGGGAACATGAATAAGCCTGTGTTCACATGAAAGCCTGCACCTTTTCCAGTATAAACCTATTAACAAGTCTCCTTCAGCTAATAACATGTGGTGTCAGGGGGCCCAGATCAAAAGAAATTAAATTTTACATCAGTGGTCTTAGGCATGTGTTAATGAAGATGAATGCAATGCAACTGCCAATTGCAATTCCATTTCATTTAACGTGTCACAGTTGCACAGCAGGAACGGTGAAGGGCTTGTTATGCTGTTCAGAGACGGCAGGCACTCCACACTAAGAAGAAGACTGTTCAAAAGCAACATCGATATGGTGTGTTTTTAACATTCCTTTTATAACAGTTTGATATGAGTGGAGACTTCAGGTTTGGATACAAAACAGTGTGTATACGTGGCAAGAGCCTTAGCTTGACCTCAAACAAAGTGATTGACAGAACAGATCAAATCTCAGTTCTCAGTCGTTTAAAATGGCAGCAAAGCAAGCCATGTGTCAGGCTGTGCTGAGGCCACATTAATACCGTGTTTAAACAGTGCAACAACTAGTGTGAAATGTTCTCACCTCAATGCTGTCTGGCGTTCCTGGGTCTGTAAACAGAGAGCCTCTGGAGTCCTCTCGCCTCACCACATGGCCGTTCTGAGCCAGCAGACCTGGAGGCAGCACAGTGCAGGATTGTTAATGTCAGCAGAAACAGCGCAAAGCTCGCTGGCTGTAACATTTGGGGGAGATACTGAAGCACAATCATGTATTTAGCCTGACACTGAAACAGATAGCAGATGCTACGTGATACCTGGCATGTAGACAGATATTTTAGGGGGAAGTCTACTGATTTTACACAGCATGAAACTAAAACTATAGGAGAGAGGGAGCAGAAGGAAGGAGAACACACAGTAATAAAATACAGTTCAACACTACGCCTTGGTGTGTCAATAGGAAAAAGAAGCTATTGAATTACACTGTGGGAAGTGTGTGAAGGGCTCATACTAGAGACTAGAGGTCAGGATATTTCATCCTCTGCTCTCTGGATTTGACCGTTGTTTATTTGTGTTGTTTATTCTCTTGTGATTGCCCCCCGATTTACGGAAATGCAAAACAAAACAGCTGGAAAACTCTTTTAAACATTTAACACTAATCTTTTTATGAACCAACATTTTAAAATACAATGGGAAGATTGAATTATTCTTAGCCTCACAATCTTCTACCTCAACAGTCTAATTAGCATCTAGCCTAATAATAAAGCTGATAGTGAGAATAGTTTATGAGAATTCTACAAAGATAAAAAAAAAAATCATTCAGTTTGTGTGTTCTGAATGTTTGTTTCTCACTCTTTTTTGCCATTGTTGTTGTTGTGACATGCTTGTCCTTCCTTGGGTGCTACTTTCACCTCGACAACAATCAACTCAAGCCCCAAGTGAATGGTACACAAGCTAAAATGTCTCCATCATCAGAGAAGAGCCCGCCTGGGGTAAGTGCTGTGATGTATGAGGTGCCAAATCACAAGAAAAGAAAAAAAACTGTAATGTAAAGCAGAGTCTTGAGTGGTGCATGTCTGGCACGCAGCTGCCTCTTTCAGAGCAAATGCTGCTAATGGATCAAGTTGTTTGTAACATAAATGTTGCTGTGTATGTTTAGCTGTGCTGAAAGGCCTCTGTGGTGATGATAATGGATGATCTGTAAACAGGAAGAGGCCAGAGGCACTGCGCAGTATCTGCGGTTCTGAATTTACCATGGTCTTTCTCAATTGCAGTGCTGATTCTCCTGCTGTCTGTGGAACCGGTTGATATCAGGTCGTCTCTGGAGCCCTGGACAATCATGAGATAGAAGAAAGTGACTGGGTGGCTGTTAAGATGTAAACTGTTACATAGGAAACACTTGCTTTAGGTTCTTGTCAAGTAAACTGCAGGAATGCTCAGACTTTATGACAAACGATGTGAAAGTCAATCTTTTCAAGATAGATACTATATAGTTATCCCTAACCATCTGAAGACAGTGGGAAAACACACTCTCTCACACACACACACACACACATCTATCTTTACCAGATGCAGAGGCCAAGAAACTGTAACTGTGAATTCTGACTTGCATACTTGTCATATGCTCCTCTTAAAATTTCTTCTTTATTAAATTAAGAAAAGTAAAAATTTTCAAGACAAAAGTGTCTCTTCCTCATGTACAGATGATTCAAAGCTGCTCTGAGGTTCCTCTGCGTCTGAAGTTTTTATAATCTAATTAACATGGCATTTTAAAAGGAGTACACCACAGTAACAAAGCACTAAGTAACCCCACTTCGGGAGTCCAGAGTTCGAGGGGACTCACATTGAGGCCAAGCCCGGGGCTGCAGCTGTGTGGCTGCGCAGACAGCTGCTTCAAGTTCTGGTAGAGCAGCTCAAAAAGCGGCAGGTAGAGCAAACAGATCCTGGCCTGCTGGTTCTGAAAAATGAAACATGATTAGCTTTTTAATAACAGATGCACTATTAAACTGTCAAACATATGTATGAATACTGATGAGTGACGTTACAGAGGCAAACAATGAGAATGCTATTGTAGGTTCAAGTTAAATACACAGTTGTTACCTACTCAAAACACCACCTGTCTCACGCGGCTATCAATGGCACCTGCACTCTAAACACTGACTTCTTTGCATAACAGACATTGTTGGGGGGGTGGATTAATTTAACAATGGGGTTCTGAATCAACCCCATTATCTGATTAAATAACCTGATTAATTAATCTGGTCAAAATGTGATCTAGTTTAATGGCGAATTAGACCTAATAAAAATTCTATGGGACATCTTAAACTTCTGTAAATGATGGATATACTGTACACCACTAACACATGACTTAACAGGTCATTTAGTCTCTTATTCAGTATTTATATTCATTTCACATTATTCTGCTTGAGAAGAGTGTAAAACATATTTTTGAAACAAGACAGAATAAGGCAGATTCCTGCATTATTAAGATTTTTGATCTTTGATCTTTTGTGCATTTTAAATAATAGACAAAGTCTTGTTGAGGTTTTTTTTATAGATGGCAAAACATGAAATGTCAAATCCAATGTCCAAATGATTATTGGTAATGTTGGTTTTATTACTGTGTAGACAACAATGACTCCTTCACCTTCTCCCTGTTCCAAATGTTTCTCATTTCTTCTTCTCTTGTCCTGGCTTGTCTCTTCTTTCTACCATCCCCAAGTGCCCCACCCTCCCTCCACCCCTCACCTTGAATGCTGTGTAGCGGTCATCCATGGCGTGTTTAAGAAGCAGGTTCTTGAGAACGCCCACGGCCAGCTGTCGGACCTCGGGCCCTTGCTGCAAGGCCTCCGCCACTTCTCTCAGCAGCAGACCCACCAGGAAGTGGTTACGGCAGTATTCTTCTGTCAGGCTGAACTCCAGACTTTGCTCTGTGGTTGGGCCAGACAGGAAGTGTCAGTATATAAGCATGGGTTGATGCTGATAGCAATGTGGCTTGTTGGGACACTGTGTGAGGCTAAGACTGGGAGATAAATACTAAAATCTGATAACCAGTCTTGTGAAATGTGTTTTTCGTTGTTTCAGCTGTAGCTAGTTAGAAGTCTTAGAGCTTCTACTTCTTACACAGAATATCTCTGAAAAAGTCAGAAGAAACCACAATCAGTTGACCAACAAATACTGGCCTTACATGTATCGTATGTATTTTACTTAGTATATGCAATGTAATCAGTATTGTTCGGTATGTGGTAATGTAATACAGAGTTAGACTGTGATGTTCAATCATTCAAAGTGCAACATTGCAAACCAATATGCAACGTAATCTAAACAAAACTATGTAACATTCAACAGCATTCATTCAGACATTAATGTTTCCACACCACACAAAAAGCGATAAATTAAGACAATTCATTACTCATTGCCTACATTAGGAAATGTGTAATGTTGAAAATGATCATTCTGTATATTCAGAGAAGAATAAATCAGCAGGAATCAAAGAGACGTGCTGCTGGAAATGAGAAGAACAAACAATAATGTACAGTTTCAATATAATGCTGTGTTAATATTTAAACAGGCAAAGTAGCCTGTGTAGTAATCGTCTGCAATTATCTCCCCATATGACTGAGGCAGACGAGCAGGCCCAATAGAGAAAGAGAGGTAGACAAAGAACAGACATAAACAGCAAAAGAGAGAACCGCAGCGCCATAAAATATGTTTCTGTCTAGTGTTTAAGGCTATTAGGCATAAAGAATAGAGAGTCAGTCGATTTCCACAACAGCCAGGTTCCTTTACAACACACAGGCATTAGCCTAGCATTAGCATTGTGCTGAGTGAGTGGGAGTGCATGGGTGTCTTATGAGAACAGGGGGAGCTGACAGTATGGCGGGTTAGTGAAGGTCAGAGCGAGGAGGTGCAGGTCGTTTGCATACGGCGGCAAACATGTTGGCGTTGATGAACATGGTGCGGTGAGCATCACCTACCTACAGGGCCAAAAAGCTCCGTCGCATACGGAATAAAATCTGACCACAAGCAGAACACAAAAAACAGAGGGGGTGGGGGAGGTAAAAATAAAGAAATTGGGGGAAAAACTGTAAACAATCCATGCACCATTTCCACAGCACACAGTTGTTTGCCTTGCACTTATGGTTGTATAAAACATGATCCGCAATTATAGATTAGAATAACAACATGTAGGTGTGACCTGACACCTGCTTAATTATAGACCTGTGTATGCGTGGGATCAAACAGTCAGGGAGGTTAACAAAGGGGATCAGTGTGGTGGATGCAGGCCAGAATGAGGTCAGTGAGGCTTTGCGGTCATGTGATTGCTAGCCAGTGGTTACATAGGTTGTGGGAAGCACAATGCATTTAATGGAAGGCAGAATATTATAGAACTGACTCTCACCTTGTACCCGCTGCAGCTTGGTGCGCCCAAAAGCCATGGGCAGGTTAAGAGGGATGAAGTGCTCGTGGTTACATATTGTCATCAGGAAATCAAATTTCATTTCCGACAGCACCTATGGCAAACATACAGACATGAGTGTGTGCGCCCTGCACATGCACATGCAAATTTCTACCAACCACCTCGGTGCATAAATACAACTCTCCCCATTGTTCAAATATAATCCTCGACACTGCTGACAGGGCTTGTCAAACTAAGTGTGCTGGCCGTTTGTGTTGGTTTCATTTGGTAGTCAAATGTGCAGCTGATACAGACTCCTAGGACAGGAGAAACTGTTATCGACAAACTAAATGCACACATTTGCCTTTCAGGTAACATAACAAGTAATGTACCTGTGTTCCACAAAGCATCATATCAGCTAGAAATGTGTTACTTTTTGTTTACTTTTGTCCTCTTTGCAATAGCCTTGGACCTTCACATATTCCAGCCGCTCCCCTACACTTTTCCTCTTTGAACTGCACTTACAGTATGATGCATTGCTTTGTTATAGATATAGAGTAAAAGCACGTACCTTGGGATCTTTGAGACTGAAATGACACATGTAGTGGTTGACCAGGCCAAAGGCAAAGCCCCTGTTCATGAAGGTCAGGCACCTCTGAGGAGATAAAGTGTGGTTAGCACACATGCTAAGCTAAGGTACATGCAATAGATCCCAAACAAAACAAACACAGAGTTAGAGTAGAGTTAAAAATAATAATAATTGTGAAATAAAGGCAGGTAGAGCCATGTGAGAACATCAAGACACTATGACTTTTACAACTTGAGGTTCATAAACTATCTCAGGTTGGACTTACTGAAGAAAAATGACCGTTGATAGTTTGATACTGTACAAGTGTACATGACTGACCTTCATTTCACACATGAGATAGATTAGGGAAGTTTGTTGCTTTAGCCTTTAGTAAGTTAAATAAGGTTGGTTTCGTGTTTTTGGACGCAGCGTTCAGACCTTGATGAAATTGGCCAGGCTCAGGTTGATGCAGCGAGCCTCCTCTGGGATTTCCATGTAGCGGATGGTGATGTGTGGCATGATGGACAACACCAGCGACTGGAGTGCCTGGTGGAAACTGTCGGGAAAGCGCTGGGGCCTCGGCATCTAAAGAGATTGGTTGGGGGTGGGATTTAATCAGAGGCAACAAACATCTTAAACTGAAGGCATTAGAAAGTTAAAATGTCAAACAGTTGAAAACATTAAGAAGACAGATTACCAGGATATTAATAAACTTGGGAGTATATATGGTTTAGCTTCTTGTTAATAGCAACATACAACTCCAGTCGTCACTTTGTTTACTGCTGACGGCAGACTCATGGCATCAGAATGTGGAATACACACATGGCTTAATCATTCACTATGCCTCTCCTGTTCTTTCTTTGAGTGTGTGTAACATGCGTGGACATGTTTTGTAACTTCACATAAGTTATAAAGGCATACATGTTCCTTAAGAAATCGAGATAGTCATAAACAAAAGAATGTAAAATGTGTGACGATTAGCTGCTCAGTCTTGATTGTGAAAGGAAGAAGAAATCCATTATTACTAACCTTCATTCGGTTGCCCTCTTGCAGGTACTGGGCCATGGATTTGGCCATGGTTTCAAAAAAGAACCACGAGTACTATGGAAAGGGATCAAAAGAGGGATAGACTACTGTGAGTATTTGCCATTATGCACACTTTCCAGTAAAAAGCAATAGCAGTGAGACGTGGAAACAAGATGTGTTATTCTAGTGATGGAACATGAGAACCACAGTACAAGCAACTACCTGCTTCTTTGGAAGAGGTCACAATACAGGTGAGAGAAATGTACTTTCGGTTTTAAAGAGGTAGCACGAAGAGTCATTTTATAGGAAAGTATGCCACCTGCTGTTCAATATTGGTTCTACACCTGGACTAGTTCAGGAGCTGTATGGACAGACATACATCGGTTCCATTCTGGTTCGTGCACCAAAATTTCAGTTTTCTTGAACTGAATTGCAAACCATGACAACATCAGTGGGCGTGTCCTATTCTACAGGTTGGAAAGAGAGGATGGAAAAAGCAGCAATGGTCTATGGTCTACTAAAGTCATAGTCTTCTACGTCTTCTTATCATTAATCGTTGGTCTATGCTTGTTTGGTGGATAAAAATCTATAACAACAGAAATAAAGCTCGCAGATAATCACTGTGATCTTTCATCTTGCTCCTTCTATTTACTTCCATTGTGCGTTGTGCAACGCCCATCGTTGAAGGGGCATCCTTGATTACAATGGTTTCACACAGATAGCACCAAGTTTCCAAGAATCCTGTTTAAGATCCGGTTCAAGAACTAGAGCCAATTTGGTGGAAAGAGGGCAAAAGTGACAAAAGGGCAGACCACGCACCTTGAGCAGTTTATTGCTGGTGTTGAAATCAGCAGTTTGCTTGAGGGTGGCTGTTACGGCCATGGCCAGCACCTCGTGAGTGGTCGCTGAGTTTCCTGATGCAGGGTTCTTGGTCACAAACACATACTAAAAGGAAGGAAAAAACACACAAATCCATACAAGATGCACTTTAAACTGAAACTTACAACTACCAAAATATTTTTTTTCTAATACAAGTGTGTGGAATTATTATATAGTGTTGGTGTTGGTAGGTTACCTTGACGAAAGAGCGCAGGTAGTGTTCCAGGCCCTCCTCGTGACATCTGGATACTATATGTATGATCACACTGAAGGCACACAGCAGGGCAGTGTTATATTGCAAACATTTTTAAAGTGAGTGTTAAACAGTACAAACTGCAGCCACATTTTACACAAGTGAACAAACTGACCGCAGAGAGTTGACGGCAATCTCATTGGCTTCTTTGGTGGCTGCTGGGAGCACCTCAAACAGCTGCATCAGCACCGTCGGTAGGAAGTTGATAATTACATGAGTCTCCATGGCATGCAGGCACTAGAGGAAGGAAGAAATCCATGGAAATACAGGAAAGGCATGTAAAGTATGCTCAACTTAGATTTCACTACAGCTATGTCAAACCTTTTGCAGATGATACTGATTCTAAACATGAATATTCTTCACTTCAGAAATGAAACCCAAACAAATACCTGCTTTCTGCAGCATGTTTCCGTTGTTGTATTTGTGTTAGCTTGTCGTATGTGTTTTTGCATTGGTATCATTTCTGAAGCTGCAGCACGTTTCTCCTAATAGAAATGTTTTGGGCCATAGCCATTGTCAATTTCAACTGAAAGCAACACTGCACCATTCTCTTTACCCGTTTATCAAAGCAAGGACCAAATTAATTCTTCTGACCTTCATTTGAATCTAGTTGTGAACGTAAGATTTATGTGAATGTTAAAAAACACAGATACTGAGATTGAACCTTGAGGGACACCGCAGGTGATAGGAGTTGATAGTGATGGAGATTGCTGTATATGACAGGTGGTGAAGTGCTCAAAGATATTGATTAATAATTTAATTTAATCATTGAGTTATTAAAATGTTTGGTGAAACCCCCAAATGGCTACAAAAACAGCAGGCTGTACTGTTAGGGAGCCTGTGTCCATAATATCTGTAAACTGATTCCTGCTCTAAAGTGACTGACTGTGCTCTGCCTCACAGGTTATACCTTCAGGTATTTTACAAGTTCTGCTGGGTTGCCCTCTGACGTTGTCCTCATCAGCTGGTAGTGCTGGAAGAATTTGTGTAGATGCAGGTCCTGTGGAGGAAACAGTACAATATTACTATCACCCACGGACACTGTTTGTACAAGCTACCTTAAAACACACTCCATATGTACAGGGGTATTTAAAGAAGGATTGAAGAATAAAGTGTTGTACCTGAGCATATATTGTTGATGCTACAAGGGTCTTCACTTTGAACAGTGTCTTGGCATTTTCCACCCACTTGATATCTGGTTGGGACTGTTACAGTGCACACAAATATGAAGCATTTAAGTTGGGTTTTTTTCAGGAAAGTATCTTGATCAAGACATAACATATATGAACAAGCGTGTCAGCTGTATTTTCATGCAGTGTTGACCAAAAGTGACAATACTTAAGATGTTAGCACTTTAAATTACCATTCCTACCAAATGACTGAACCAGATATCTACAGTATTATATTATTTGATGTCAAATTCTCTGTACATCCATTAGCTTTAGATTTAGTATTGAGTACAGGGCTGTACCTTCCTGGTGTCCTGACACAGGTATCCAGGAGGCAAGGTGGCTGCTACAGGCAGCTGGAGCTCTACTGACTGCATCCTCCCATCTTTTAGCAAAGGCATCCATGAGTAACCCACTGGAACACATGAAAGGAGCAGTATTGTGCTTACTGAGACTCATTTTATTGGGACACATTGCAAATAAAACATGCTATTATTTAAATTCCATGAATATACAAAGCAGCACATTGACAATACTGCAACTGCTTTACTTGACTGAAAACACACAATCATCTTAGAGCATGTAAACTGTAGCCAGCAATGTGGCAATCAAGGACAATTTCCCAGCAGACTCACCTAGTGACTCTACTCCCTCTCTCTTCTTGCTGCTAGCCTTGCTGCTGGACTCGCAGCTGATATGGTAAAAGGTGAAGAGGATGTGATGTTTCTCATGCAAGTGGACCGGCAGCTCAATCTTTACCTGTACACAGTGGAGCAGTTCACCTATTATCATCAGTTCATTCTTTATACAGACACCAGAATAGGAACACACTGCTTCCATAAGTTGTCCCCAATGCTAAAAGATTTATCTGACAAACCAATCATCAAAACAGTGTTGATTTTATGCTTTATTGGTTTTATCTCAAAGGAAAGTAAATTTTACCTCAAACATCTTTTCACTGACACAGATCGCTGGAAAGAATTTGCAGCTGTGATTTTGTTTGTGGGGAATGTTGTTTGGTGAGTTGACTGTCATGCACAGTGTGTAAATATTTTTAATTCAAACCAATGCTGCAACTTTGACTATCATTTCCCTGTATTTTGTAACTAAAAAACAATCTGTTTGCATGAAAACAGTAGTGGTATTTAGCCCTTTGTGCAATGAGACACATGTTGAGAATTCCTGGATAACCATCCTTTAGAGAAATGGGAAGGAAAAAAACATTGTATCCACCAGGGGGCAGCAACAACAAGAAAATGTATTTTCACTGAGCTGATTTTTTTCACAGGACATGAAAAATGCAGAACTGCTAAACTCTTTTTCCCCTAATATGGATCTAGTAACCAACCAATAGCTAAAGAATGAATATCATGACTCTCCACTTGACATGAGTACGAATCATTCAGTTAGTGTGTTAGATTTCCTCTCTTGGGAAATCAGAAGTCAGAAACATCCGTAAGGTTGTCAGAATCCTTAGGACATTGGTAATAATAATAATAATCTATTTTGTACAGCGCTTTTCAGTTTACTGAAAGACGCTTTAGAGGATAAAAAGATAAAAATAAGACAAAATATGTTAAAAAGATAAAGATCATTAAAAAAAAAATCTCTGATGTTACTAGAAGCTGAAGCATGTAGAAGTAAATCTCAGTGAGCATGCCTGCATGTAGGTGGGGGCTCTTAAAATCCTAATCCGTTTGATATCAGGGCCATATGGACCCCCTCTGCTCCACCTCTCCAACAGTATCCTCACTGTACCTCCGTCTCTGAGCTCCTGGCTTTGTATGTGTGTGTGTGTGTGTGTGTGTGTGTGTGTGTGTGTGTGTGTGTGTGTGTTGTGGGGGTCTGTAACTGTTGGACCAGTCTAGTGTGAGATCACAGCTCTGCCCTGAGACAGATTTATGGGATTATCTCAGGGCTGGCTGAGGAATGTGAGTATTGAACACAGTGACTGCCTCTAAAAAAAGAAATCTAAGGCTACAGGATGTTTCTTAATTGTTGCTCCAGATGTACTTATCATTTTCCTCTTTTTTTAGGTAGTTTTTGTTCAGTTAAAAGTTGTAGTCAACAGACAGAATAAGTCACAAGCCTGTATGAGTCACTGTGGGGGCATGTGGGAGTAGGATAATGAGAAACAACTCACCTCGTCATAGAACTCCGGGCTTTGATTGTGGTGCAGGACGGCTGCATAGGAGCTGCTGGTGAAGAGTGAGTCTCCCGGCTTGCCGTAGATGCACTAAAAGACAAGTGAGCACTTCAGTCAACCTCAACTCTGGCCCTTTGATGTCGGACACACAGCGGTGAGTAAGTGCTCAGAAATCTGTGATTACTATACTACAATATTTGGAGAAAAGGCTGGAGGGGGGTTCATCTTTGAAGCACCAACAGAACAAACAAAGAATTCAGAAACTAGAAGGTGGAACCTGAAATTATCAAAACACAGCCTGACTAGGCAACAGAGGACTCATCATGAAAAATACACTTCGAGGCCTTACAAAAGCACTGTTCATCTTATTTTAATTAAAGAGACAGTACGCTCCCTCCTCTGCTGGATGTTGATGAAGTTCTGTGGGAAAACCTGTGTAGCAGGGTCAAGCCTGACCCGGTCAGGATATTTCTA
>JAVQJL010034945.1:0-20605 GCA_036024295.1 Nannoperca obscura
GTCTTGACTCTATTTTCTATTCATTTCACAACGTATGGTGGTGAATAAGTGTGACTTTTCATGGAAAACACAAAATTGTTTGGGTGACCCCAAACTTTTGAACGGTAGTGTACATGCAACTCTATTATGCACAAGGGAGAGGAAAACGCACTCAGCACATTCCTTATAGCGCAGTTGGTTTAATCGGAATGCTCTGCAGACTTCCATCACTTTCAGGGCCTTCTTCTTATCCAACTCTCTTCACATGGTGAACACAGGAGAGTTTCTTCTAACCTACCCAGGCCCGGGTTGGCTCACGGTATCCTGAATGCTACATATTATATTGTAGGCATTAAGGAATAAAGGGGATTTTGTATCAACGAATGATTTGTGCATGGAATACGATCCACCAGATACACTGAAATATTCACCCCAGTTCACCTAGCCCTACAAAAATTCATGCAATATACCAGTGATCAAATTAAAAGTGTAAATGCCATCATCGTCATCAGTGTGCTGCTAGGTTTTAAAATCCGAATTAGAAAGAATGTCGGGTACCAATTGACAACCACAAACTTCTCATCACAATAAATGTGAACTTAAACAGAATGCAGCCCCCTGTGGCTGCTAAATGTGTTGATACCACTGTAGGTTAACTGTACAGTAATAGTATAGTTTTAATGACAAACACGACTGAACCCACCTTTACAGTGACATCTGTCAGGTCCTCCGCCTGCAGGACATTTCTGGCCAAGTCTACAGACGCCGGAGAATAATCTATACCAGTCAGATTCCTGTATCCGTGTTTAGCCTTGACAAAAATGAAGAACAAAGTACTTTGTTCACCGTAAATATAGCTGTCACTTAGACTTCTGCGATCATCCCAATACAGTGGAGGTGGATGGCAACAATATCCCTGTTACCCTGGATAGAATGCTATATTTTGTGATTTGTGGTGGTTTTGGTGAACTGACACTTTAACAACACTCAAATGAAATGCCTGTACATTAAAAGGAATAATAGTGTCAACATTTATTTGTACTCTGTTCATACCAGTTCAACTAAAAAGGCTCCATTTCCAGTGCCAATGTCAAGAATGGCATTATCTTCTGGGATCTTAGCTTTGTCCATCCATCGCAGCACGCGGCTCATGCTCTCCTCACCAAACCTTACAAGAAGACGGAGACACACAGACTTTAATAATGAGAGACGCTATCATCAAATGTTTTGTTAGGAATCATCACATTTTGGCATGACAAACAATTATAGCACAAGCCGCTGTATTGTAATAACCAGTGTAAATGTTGGGTAAGTTCTGGCAGTGGCCAGGCAAGCAGGTCAATACTCTACATAATTACCAGATCTCACCAACATCCCCAATGTCTTTGAATGTCTCAAGTTCTCTTTGATATGCATCTTCCCAACTGCGGAAAAGGACAGTCACTCACAATTAGTTGTACAAATTGTACAAATTACACGAGTGTAGTGCAAAGTTAAACATTAATAAGTAGCCTGACTTAAAGTTTATACAGCTAATTGCAAAAAGAAATCCCTGCTGCTCTCTCTCTGCCAACCACCGTTAAAAAACAGGCAAATGAACAGTTACAGGGAAATGCCAACTAACAGAAAACATTACAACTCCACACATTTCTCCATTTAACTGCGATAGCACTTATTTTTTGGCTAACAATTAAACTTTCTTCTTGCTCTCAACAACAGATGCTGGACGTGTGAATTTTAAGGTGAGCATTTGTTGTGGTACAGTAAGGTTGTACGAATGGCTTAATAAGTGTTAGCTTCTAGCGATTTAAAAATAAATCGTAAAGCATATTTTATAGGGTTAACGTTGTGCCAGTTAGCTCTGTTGTTGTCTGCTGTATCGTTAGCTGTGGAGCCTGACGAGAATAACTAAGTTAACGTTAGCAACGGAGCTAACGGAACACGACACTTACTATTCTTTCGTTCCGAGTTTTGAAGGTCCAAAATCGCTATCCGAGCCTCTCTCTTCCTCCGTGTCTGAGGTATTTCCACAGCCATGTGGGCTTTCTGCAGCGACTTCCATGCTGTCAAGTACTCGCCTACAGTTCCCACAGGACGTTGCGTTTGAGGAGCGTGCTTGCGACCGCACGGGGCATCGGGTTTGATAGGGATGTTTCCATCATGGCGGCATCCATTTCAGGTTACACTTTTAGTTCTGTGTGTTATCACAGCGCCAACAGCAACTCAGATCATGTAAGTACTCCAAATTATGTTGACACAATACTGTGCAATGGTTGCTAAAGTATGTGCAGTTCAGCGATGTGTATGATCGTTTATCAGCGCCATTAGTTTGTGTTGTTTTCCAGTGTCATCATCCTGTTGCTGGCTAGCTAGTATTGGTTCCGTCTATTTACCGGTTTAATCAAACATGTAGCTACAGCAACTTGAAGACCTGACTAGTCATTTTAAGATGGTCTCATGTGTTACAGCTCCACACGTGTTAAATATCTAGTTATAACATTAGCTACAAAAAAACTTACACAACGAAACCTGCTACATTGACATGGAAAATGCTGTCAGGAAAGTTCGAGTTTCAGGAAATACTCAGTAGTTAGCTACTTAGCATGTTAGCTAAGCTACCAAGTCAAGTGACTTCCGTGTGTCGGCCCTGCTAATATCTTCAATCACTTTGACTTGTTGTATAAGAGCAGTTTAGCATGTTATTAAAAACAAGAAGCAAACGCAGTAAATTTCCTAACTAGGTAAAATGAACTCTTTGTTTTTCTCGTTTCCGCATTGCTAAATTAGCTCGTTAGCCACCTAGCTAATGTTGGTTAAATTTAAGTCAGTACCGTCTAACAAAGTGAATGATAGGCGTAAACATATGTTTCTTTTTGGGGGATTTGGCTTGCGTGTTGTCGAAACGCAACCGTGGAGAAATGCTTTGTGGTCAGCGTGTGGGAAAGAAACCTTTCACACAATCCTTAGAGCAAACTAAGCTAACGTCACCGCTGTTTGCATGTCTTTTCCTCTTGTCAAGACTTTAAAAGTCGGCCTGGGCAGGTGGATAGTTACTACTTACAAGTTATTCTGCATTCCTGGCATAAGCAGAACGAGTAAGGCAGCACTGTTGTTGCCGCTGTCACTTCGCGATGATAGTTTAAAGAAGTAAATGTCTATTTACTCTCAGAACAAAAAGTTGATTGGTTATTTTATATTACATGAAGAAATGTATTGATTATGATTCAGTGATTCTAATATTAAATTATGTATCCACTCAATCATGGTCAAAACATTTACATGAAAAGATTATCAGTTTGTCTAGCCTTTATTCTGTATCATATCACATACTACATAACTGTAGGGCTGCAGTAAATTATTTTTTAATTGGTAAAACAATATTTTTGTGTATAAAATCTCCAGTGAAAAATGTCCATCACAATTTCCCAGAGCCCAAGGTAACGTCTTGAAAGTGCATGTTTTGTTTGACCGACAGCCCAAAGATTTTCAGTGTATATCAATATAAAACAGAAATGCAAATCCTCACATTTTAAAAGTTGTAACCAGAATATGTTTGGCACTTTTGCTGGATAACAAACATTAATTGATTAAAAAGAATGTTGTTGATTTTAATTTTCTGTTGATCAACTACTTGATTAATGGACTAATTGTTCCAGGTCTACATTACTGCCCTAACCACAGTTTTGTCAACATGTATTTTGCACAGGAGGGCTTCCTATTAGGCGAAGTAAGGCAAGAAGAGACTGTCAGCATCAGTGACACACAGATCAGCAGTGCAGAATTGCTGCAGGTAGTAGGTAAGCCCTGAAACAGATAAAACAAAAACATGTGTGGCATCTTAAGCAATAAGTAGCAACTGATAAATAAAGTCTGTGACAGAAGCCTTAAGACACTGATAAGATGTTCACAGGATCACAATTTCATAGGCCCTTTTCACAGAAGACACACATGTCACAGTAGGAAAAGCACATACGTAAATAATAAAATCATGGCTGAATTCTATTTAGCTGTTTCAGTTTCAGGGTCCTGGTATCATGCATGCTCGTGACACTCTTATGGCTTACTGGGACACTTGAATCGAATGGAGCCATCGTTCCTGTCATTGTTTGGAACACCTGTGCTTTTTATACCATGACAAGTCTAGATGTCCGCTGTGAAAAATCCACTTTTAGTCCTTTTGCACCTTCTTTAAAAATGGCACGGCTTATTAGAATGACATCACATTTCAATTACAGTCAAGTAGACAAAAAGGGGATATTTAAAGAAGTGGGAGAAAACAAACTGTCAGATTAACTTGCTTTGACATTTCAATTTTAAATGGGTGATTATCAGTCAGTATAACTGCAGGAGAGCCACGGGAATCACTATTACTTTTTAATCTGCCAAAATATGGCAATTGTAATTGTAAAAAATTGAAACGGTTGGAATTTTTTTTCAGTTGTGTGGATTACTTAGTTTTACTGCTCCCTGAATTTCTTTCTCTTCAGTCCCTTTAGAAGAAGCATGCTTTGGATCTGAATGTGAAATGTAACTGGGAAAGAAATTATGCCAATAAGCGGCTTTTTGCTGATCACGTATCCCCCTGTTTTAGTTTACTCTGTCACAGAAGTGTGCAGATTGAATATGCTAATGGGATCTTCTTTAAGTGGTTGGAATAAGAGACTGCTTGGTACCTGATTTTGTATTGTAAATTAAGACGGTTGAAACTTAAAGCCAATGTAACAAACGGTAAGAGAAGCATCACTGCTTTGTGAGTTCAGGCTTACTGTTTTTGTGGCCATATAAATCACAGGTATCTTCATGGATATGATAAAGATACCTATGTGAATGACAGCCGGATGTAGTCCTGTCTTTTTAATTTCAGTTGTGGGGATACACTTTGGCTTACATTTGGATTATGCTTTTAAAGATTTGCATATATAATCCGATATAACTGAAACACATTTCACCATTTGTTCCCAACAGAAATCCATAACCATGATCCCTGTGCACAGTTGTTTAGGTAAGATATGAGCTTTTTATTCTCAAACAGCTACTATTATCATCAGTGTGCCAACATTTCACCATGTGTACAACATGTAAAACAGACACTGCGTTAGGGGGAGCAACACTTTTGGCTATGATCGTTTCATTTAGGAAAACCTCACATAAGACTTAGTTGTAACACATAACAAGGTAAAATAAGCATGTAGAGAGCCTGCTGTTTCTAAGAGCTCTGGGCATTTATTATTATTATTTTATCTCTCATAAAAAGTACCTTTGTACAGATTAGTATAGGCAAGGCAAGGCAAGTTTATTTATATAGCACCTTTCATACACGGATGCAATTCAAAGTGCTGTGTAGTTTTAGGTCACTGTAAATATACTGACAATTTAAATGGAAACATCAGTTGCCTTACATCCATGTTCGCACATGCTGAATTACTTTGACATTGGACAGTAGATGGCTCCATCTGACAAGGTTGGGTAATAGAAGTGGGCCCATGGCAGGGGAGGAGTAGGAACATGATGAATCAGGTTAACCGTACTACTTTTGTTTCTTCCTCTCATCAGCTTCTATGACTACGCAGGCAAAATCAATGAAGAAAATCTCAACAACATTCTTAAAGATAGGCGGAAAGTGAGTTTTCATTCTTTGTCATTTCAACATTCACAGTGGCTGATGACCTGTAAAATGTCAGTGATGCCCTCATGTTACCTTTAAACCAAGGCTACGTTAAAATAAATGCTACATTTTCACTATTTTATTTTAAGTTTTGTTGTAAACTAATGAGTGACTAACTTCAAAGTCTTGATTTCAACAGTTTTGGCTTCAAATGTAACGTTATACAACAAAATGTACCATTGTATTGAAATTAATTATGTAACCATACCTCAATGAAGCGTTTCAAGAATTAACTATATGAGTTTTGTAATGATTTACAGTTTTTTTTTTTTCCAGATACTGTAAATTGTGCTTTGGTTGCCCATTGTCACTTGTTATTACTTTATCTTAAATGGGCTTGAATTTATGAGACATTATTGGATAAAACAAACATTTTTTGGGTTGTGTAGAATGTCATTGGTTGGTACCGGTTCCGGAGGAACACGCAGCAGCAGATGTCGTTCAGGGAACAGATCATCCACAAACAGCTGACTCACCTGCTTGGTGTGCCCGACCTCGTCTTCCTTCTTTTCAGCTTCATCTCCACCGCCAATAGCTCCACGCACGCGTTGGAGTATGTGCTCTTCAGACCTAACCACAGGTAAAAACTTAACGTTGATCATCTTGAGCAAACACACACACACACAGTATCACACTACTGATCAATGAATTTGTTATTGTCCAGACTTACATAGAGGTACTTCCAACCCTATCTATTTTTTCTCTAAGTTCCTTTTTGCACAGGGATGCTCTGATTTGACTGGGATGTCTGGAGAGAAAAAGTCACATTGGTGCATCCCTGCTTTTGCACATTGCTCCATTTTTAAACAATGCGTTAGTGATACATTATCAACACTTTCCAAAGCCAACAGTGCTAACTGGTTATCTCCACTCAGTAGGTACAACCAGAGGATCACCCTCACAATCCCAAACCTCGGCAACACAAGCCAGCAGGAATACAAAGTCTCTTCGGTGCCCAACACCTCTCTTAACTACACCCAGGTCATCAAAGAGCATGGGTAAGGTTTTGCCTCCCAACTTGTTTTTGTTTTGCACTGCACCAATGTTGCTGCCCATCACTGGGTCATTGAGGGTTTAGACAGTCATGTGTCCTCTGATATGCGTGGAGTTGCAGCAGCCACCTGTTTCCACCTGACCAGGGTCATGGGCCATACCATACATCATAGCAACTCCCTCCCATCTGGAGGCTGGTGCCTCAATAATCAGTGTGGAGTTGCATCCTTTCCACAAACACCTATCTGTGTGATGGGGTGCACTGCTGGTCTCCATGGGTGGTTTGCAACCCCAGCACCCAGTGCATCCAGCATTAGTGTGTGTGTGTGTGTGCGCTAGTCCTAGTTTACTTGACGCTATGTGTAAGTGGTATCGACATACATTTGCGTGTGACTGACTGCAATGGAAAGCTGGTATGCGACAGGCTGCACATGCTTTGGCTTGTATTTCTGTGTCTTTGTAGCTAAACTTAGACCCAGTGTTTCTGTCAGTCGAAGGGTTGAATACTGTGTGTCAGTGTCATCTAGACTTCAGTAGGTTTAGCCTGGCCTGTCTGTGCAGCTCATGATAAGATCGCTCTATTCAGCTGATATTGACAGCCAGTGAAATATGTTTGATTCAGCTTTGATAAAGAAGACATCCACAATTTATCCACTACACACATTTACTTCTCTGATGCCTTTTGTAATGTTAGATCTTGGTGATCAAACTGGTTGAGCTTGTACTGTGTGATGCTATTTATTATTTCTTAAACGGTATAATGGATATATCTACTGGTAAATATCTTTCCAGGGCGGAATTCTTTGACAAAGACGGTGTGATGAAGGATATCCGAACAATATTCCAAGTCTACAGTGCGCTACAAGATAAAGTGCAAGTGAGTTGGATAACAAATAGCTTAGTTAGTCCCATTTATGTGAGTTTTTCACCTGTTTGTTTCACTTTTTTTTTTTCAGGCTGTGTGTGGGGAGGTAGAACAGAGCGAACGTGTGAAGGAGAAAATTCAAGAGGATGTGAACAAACTCAGACAACAAATTGCTCTCAGGAAACGTAAGACGGCAGAAGAGGAGAGAAGTACGTTCCTGTTTTGGATTCTGGAATGGTGTCATTCAATTCCAAATGTGTTCTGCTTTAACATTTTGAAAAATCGGCTAACTTAAGATCAACAGTGAACAGTTGCATCGTATTTCAGTTCTTCTGGGTTGAGCCCTTTCCCTCAGGCCTTTAAAAAATATATATATATCCATCAGTGAACCGGTCAAACTTGATTTCCTCAAATTGTATGTGCTAACTTTTTCACATGCGTTACACCCCTTACATCTTTCTGTTTGTTCCACAGAGCTGCGTGAGGCCCACAATGCAGACTCTCATTCCACTCCTGAGGAGAACACAGAGCCCTCTGAGGTTTCCCCTCTGTCCAGGATAACTTTTCATACACCCTCTGCCCCGGAGCGGCCCAGTACCTCACCTAACCCACCATCTTATGCTGACCTCATGTCCCAGGATGACTCTCTGCTCTCCTCCTCTTCCCCACCTACCAGTGCTGCTCTGCTGCCTCGGCCCCAAGCTGTGGGCTCTCCGGGACACCCTACCCCTGGCCCACTGGGGATGGGCCTGGGCCTTGGGCTGGGAGTGGGCCTCGGCGCCAGCTCAAATCCCATCACCACTCCCAGCACCCCGTATCTTGGCAATGGCGACGGCTCAAGCTCTGACTCGTTAGACAGACAAGCAGCGGGGCAGGAGGATGATGAAGATGAAGATGACGACGACGGTGAAGATGAGGACAGTAGCGAATATGAGAACTTAGTGAGTGAAGTTGCTCATCCAACAATGGTGCCCGCCAGTGTTTTAGTGCAAGGCCGACCAGCTGCCCTTAGCCCTGACGGGGATGCGCGTGGCTCACAGACCACATAGAAACATGCCACAGGGTGTGTATGAGACACAAATAAGTGACACACCTTGAGTGGTGGGCAATCAAAGATAAACAAGTATAGACAAAAGAAGTGCCAGTCCTGAAAGTGAAAGGCATGCGCAGGTGGTGTCCCGCTGTGAGTATTTCTTCTTGTCTTAGTCTGATCTCCATTTTTAAATGGGAAACTTTGCTAGGCTTTGCAGGCTTAACAGGTCTGTCTCACTGGGAGGGAAAAGTTGTCTGTTTTCATTTTTTTCCTTCTTGGAATGGGGTCGGTCTGGGTACTTCAGCGTGGATGTGTCTGGATTCGGGGTCAGAAGTGCATATTCCAAGGCAATTTATGCAGACAAGCCGGCTCCTTAAAAGACGGGCCTTACTCCAGACTTTCTATTGTATCTTTTTGTTTCACATGTGCATCACCAACTCGGAGCACCCACTCTTGCACTATTTTTTTTTCTTTCTTTCTTTCTTTCTTTTTTTTTAAAACAAACATCTAAGATAAGTAATGGGAAAATATTCTGCGGCCTTCAAACAATTTTTAAAAATAAGTAGGCAAATGTTTGTTAACTTTTTATTTTTTATTTAAAAAAAACCCCCATGTAACTAGAATTTCTTTAACATGCACATTTGATTTTGGACTTAATATATTTTTTTCCATGTTCCACAGTCTTTAATTAATCATTAAATTATGAAGAATAGATTTCAAACAAAATTTAATCTGTCACTTCTATAATGGGTGCTTTACATATACATAAATATATATATTTTTGTCAGATTAACAGTTAGTCTAATTTGATTGACAAGAATGTCAATGTCTCGTTCCTCTTGGATAACACTGAAATTGTATGCGCTTTGCTGCACTTAAAATTTAAGATTTCTTTATTATTGTGCTACACCAATGCTGTCATGTTGTGCCACTTGAGTAGTCCTCTTTGAATGCCCTGAGCCAACCTCGGCTCAGCTTTTGTGTGTTATACAGGGTTCACAGGGCAAACACAATGTACTGTAGCTTTACTAACCAGATGCTTACGGTTTGCCTTTCTGCTGCTGCTGCAACACAGAGAGCTACCACAAAAAACTGCATCTGTCTGTTGTTCTTCACATGACAAAAACCTGGCTGCTACTTCCTCTTCACACTGCTGGTTGTCTCCAATACTACTGACCATGACCATATAACCACTTTTAAGCTCACTTCTCACTGTTTGGTTCTCTATTAAAGTCATAATGCAAGGCTGATACACCCCCTGTAGTGTGTGAATTGTAACCTTGGGAACGGAGAGCGAGCGATCACCTTCCTGTCTAGTTGACAGCAGACCTCATTCTGACCTGGTTTGGTCAATGTTACGTGCATGGACCTGGATAATGTGATGAAAATATCATGACCTTGCTTCAGTATACAGTGCCTTCCACTCAGGGCAGTTTCTGTCTGCACACAGAACACATTCCCAGATCTCTTTTGAGGGGTGACATTATAACAAAGTGTTTTGTGTTTGCAATAATCAACTTCCAGCTTTTTCTTTTGTTAGTCCTGCAGTTATATGCCTCCCTTTTCATAATGTGTTTGTCTACCTGAAACAATCTTCACTGCTTCCTAAAGCTGTTTTCCCTTTCTTACTTTCACTGACGACTTCTAAGTGGACCTGGATCTCATAGTTGCAGCTGTGACTTTGCTTGATTTATTATTTGAAACTGGAATTATAACTGTAAAGTCAGAGGGAATCTGTGGGGCAAAGTTGGTATGATGAGCATGAACAACATGCTGCTGACCTTTTTATTATTATTATTATTTTTTTTTTAAAACATCAGGCCCATTTGAACACGACTGAGTAATGAGATGTGGATTGATTGGGTGCTGGATGTAGGACACCCTATTTTTGCACGAACCTCTTCAATTCTAGACAGTGTTATATTCAGCATGGACAGACATTTGCACTGCACATGGAGGACGTTTAACAATGGTGATCAGCAGGTTGCACTCCGTTTGTAAATGAAGACAGTTTGTATTGGGAGAAGCTTTGCCTTGTGAACAAGCGCCGCTTTATTTACACAGCCTGTTTGTATGTCATGTTTTTTGCCTTAGGGTCATTTAATTTGCCCTGATGTGTAATGCCAATGCATCACTTATCGGGAACTGGCACTCTTAATGTTACTTAATAATCACCCAGAGTAACACAATCACACAATGTTAAAAGAAATGACTAAATCAATTTGTTAGGAGTATGGTTTCCTTTGAGTACTGGAATAAAATAAGGAAATATAAAATGAATGTATAGTAGACGGGGGTGGGGTGGGGGTAGCATTTAAACAGCACTTACTGTATAAGCTTGTCTCAGTTGAGTGTCGTGGTGGTATAGAGCAGCAGTTCTCAGTGTTGGTTCTCTCTCTTAATCCTGGTCATTAGTCCGTGGGTGATTGTTTTTTAAGTCTTTCTTTCTGGCGTCACCAGGTGTAAGCCTGATTTGACGAGGAAAATGAAAACCAGCAGGGCTCTGGTGCTTAGGACCACTGGCATCTTATACCTTTTCAAGTTCCAACATAATACAAATATACTGTACACTCATGTACTCCTACTGTAGGGGGTGACCCTGCCCTTCCCTCCCCAAGTTGGCCATTGCAACATCAACACCTCCCTGAAAGCACAAAGTCCAGTGCACAGCTTAGATCTTCTCTGCTTTCATCTGGATAAATGTACTTGACGAAAGTAGACCAAGGACTTGCTTGGACGAGCACAGAGAATATGGGTCTTAAACTGGGGGATAATAAATGAGACATGCATATGTGATATGATGTGCCTTTTGTTTTCTTACTGCGGTGAATGGAGTCCCTCTTTAAATGTGCCAGTTAATTTTGCGTGCTTTATATGTATATGGTTACATTCGTGCTCTTATTTTTTTATTAATGTGTGTTGCAGGTCAGAGAGCATAAAACCTTTAAGATTACTGTACACTTAATACATATTTTTAGCTTCTTCAAAAGACTTGTGCTTCACTCATACATTTATTTTTGATGTGTATTTTTATGCGCCAAACCTACTGGCGTATGTGTGAATGACATCACATTGGAGGGGGGACGGGCTTTCCTGTAAACAAGAGTTGCTCCATGCATAAATGTTTATCTGGTGAACAAGTGACTTGGTAAAGTATTAATTTTGGTGCAAATTAAAATTAGGCTTCGTGGTATGTAGATGCCCGTGAACAATAATTCAGCGCTGAGAACTGTTGATCAAGCTGTCATGCATTACTGCAGACTGCTTGCTGCAGTATTTTTACGATGACATCATCCCCTTATTCCTTTTGAGGGGTTACCACGTGGGTGCTTGTCAGAGATGCAACATATTACGATGTAAGAATTAAAAACAAACATGTTTTTACTGTGCCTGACTGGGCTCGTCGACTAAAAGAAAATGATCTCTAAACGGAATTGTCGTTATTACTGTGTCATTCGAGCCTGTTATGCCTCCACGGAGCCTTTTAACAGTTGGAACAAGAGACGTAGAATCTGATTGGTCAGTGTCAAGGGATACAGAAAGATCAACCAATCAGCTTGGTTGGCAGATTCAGGTGGTAAATCCTGCTCCTGCCTCTGACTGTAACACGGCCCAGAGAGCTCTCTGTTCTCCCTCGTAGTGTATTTTTTAGGTTGTTTCCCTTCCCCTGTGCCGCCATTAAAGCCCGTCAGCTTGGTGTTTGGAAATCGGGAAAAGGATAAAAATGATTTAAAGCTTCAAAGCAGACGGCCGAGGGACGGGACAAGGGGGGGTTCTTGCTACGCGGTATGTATGGACCTTCAACTGCCAACCAAACGGCGCCCCAAAGAAGTAAATATGCGGTTCGAGTCGGTCAAGTGAGAGAAGCTTGAGTTCGGATTGGAGTGGGTTTCTCTGGGGGGGGGGGAGCTCGAGGGAAGCTCCATTTGTTTTGGCTGCAGTGGGAAACTGAGGAATGTAAACACAGCAAAGCAAAGGTAAGGATTTCAACGTTAGCCGACCTTCTTACACAGTTAATGAGGCCTTTCAAACGGTTACAGGCAGACGAGAGGCAACACATAATCCCGTAATGTTAGCGAGCAGCCAGCTAGCTTGGCTGCAATTCCTGGCTGGCAACCAAACAAACGTAGCCTAGTTGTCATGTACGATAACAAGCAGCTAGCTCGCTTCCTGGGTCACGCGATATAAGGTTAGTTAGTTACATTGTTAGTTAAGTAATGTTAGCGGTCGATGTTCGCGGAATTAAACTCTGAACTAGTTCATTTCTGCCGAATGTATTAAGTGCATGCACAGAACACTTTGCTAGTCGCGAGTAAACAGGTTGAACGTGACTACCATAGCTCTTCCTGCGCGGATATCCATTTTTTGTTCGCTTTGCTTACAAAACAAGCCGCTCCGTGGAATCGTATCTCGCAGATGTGTCGAATAACGTTATCTCACGGCGTGTTGGTAAACTTGGAGGCGTGGTGTGTACACAGTGCAACCAACTCTTCTGCCTGAGCCGTTAACTTTACTTTATTCGTTTTTTTTCACTAGTCAATATTGTTCAGAACGCAACATTGCCACACGCGGTTCGGATCATGCAGTTTCATATTATTTAGGTAGAAAGTCTTTCGGGTCACATTCAGTTCCAGTGCAGCATTAAGTGTCTTAACCAGTCACGCGCCTCCCTGCTGGGTGTCTGGTTTCATATGTCCTTGTCTCTTGTTACCCAGCTCGGTTGTAGGGCACATTTGCCTGGCGCATGTAACTTACTGTATGTGTTTTAAAGCCAGTGTCAAGTTTTAATAGAAGCGCCAAGGTTCGGCGTTGCACCCCAGGCTGCATCTTGGTCCTGGCACTTTGCTCCGTTGGTCTCCTAAACATTGCTCCCTTTTTGAGTTTTGCTGCAAATGAGTGCCAGATCAAGAGCAGACAGCACTGTAGATTTGACAGTAAATGAGCTGAGTGGCACAGGTGGCTGTAATAAAGCATGCTTTGGAGAGATTTAACCTGGAAAGTTGAGCACCATGTTTTGCCTGTTTTAATGAATAAACATTTATTTCAAGTGTATCGTTGATCCTTACCTTTCATAAGTGTTTGCCTTTGATTTATAACGTGTTAGGTTTATCTTCTTGTGTAGTCAAAGTTCAATATGTTTATTTGGCCTCTCAAAGTGTTTTGCTAAAATGCCGTGTCTTTTTAAAATCTTTTTTTAATGTATTAATTTTTTTTCCCTTAGTGTACTGCTTGCTGTGTGAGCTCCTTAAGAGTGGATCTGCCGAGCTGAGCACCCCTCTGAACGGCAGGAAGCCTCCCTCGGCGGCAGTGCGACGATGACAGAGCTGGCTGCCAAGTGGGCCTGTGAATACTGCACATACGAGAACTGGCCGTCAGCCATCAAATGCACCATGTGCCGCGCTCAGAGGCCCAGCGGGGGTGCCATCATTACTGAGGAGCCCTTGAAGAGCAGCCCAGCTTTGGATGCCAGTCTGCACCAATGGGACCCTGCCGGCCTCAGCAACAGCCCATCTCAGGGGGGCTCCAGCTTACTTATTTGTCCAGACTCCAGTGCCCGACCTCGCGTCCGAATCGCTGATGTACCTGAGACTAGTAGCAAGTGGTCGTGCCACATGTGCACCTACCTGAATTGGCCTCGGGCCATCCGTTGCACCCAGTGCCTGTGCCAGAGGCAACAAGCTCAACATCAACAGCACGGGCAACATGCAGCCCATCAAGGACATCATACCCAGCATCCACGCAGCCCCACAGAATCACCCCAGACCTCAGGCTCTGGATGCCGCCCTGCTCCCCCAGCCACCACTACAGACCCCTGTGAGGAATATAATGACCGTAACAGGCTCAACACCCATGCACAGCACTGGACCTGCACTGCCTGCACTTACGAGAACTGGGCCAAGGCACTCAAGTGTGTGGTTTGCGACCACCCCAGGCCGAATAGTCTCTTAGCTGAACCCATCGAACTGGCATCAGAGCCTGAGAGCCAACGACCTTCTTCAAAACTTAATGAACAGGACAGGGACAACAGGAGGGGTGTTGTTGGACATGTGGTTGGGCAAGGAGTGGGAAGTGTGGTAGGTGGGATGGGGGGTTGTAGCAGCAGCCAAAGGAGGTCACCCCCGACCTCAAAACGGGAATCAGAGGTGAACATGGACTTTCAGAGGATCGAACTGGCGTCAGGGGCTGGGATTGGAAGCAAAGAGGAGCTGGAGGTGGATTTCAAAAAACTGAAGCAGATTAAGAACAGGATGAGAAGGACTGATTGGCTTTTCCTCAATGCCTGTGTTGGTGAGTTTAAAGAATATATGATTTTACTGATATATGTTAAACTTTACGTTCACCGTTTTGTTATGTTACAAGGCGGACATTGAGTCAACTTAATGATGTAAGGCAGAACAACAGAGAAAGGTGACTGGATGGGATTTCCTAGAATTTGTGTGAATGATTAATAAGGGGTTTACCATCTGCAAGGTAACTAATTCCAAAATACAGCAAAGTACAGTTTACATAGCCAAGTCCAGATGATTCTGATTTGCGTTCTGCTGATGCTGATATGCTGTGTTAGATAGAGAAATCCCCTGCATTCAGTTTGTGTCAAACCTCCCCACACAAAAACCAAGTGTCCAGCCACCCACACTATAGACTGGTGAATGTGGAGTGGGAGGGAGGATGAACATTTTAAAAACCACTAGTGATTGCATTTTTTTCCCTTCCATCACACCACTGTCTCACTCTTTGTCCTGCCTTCTCCATGGCTACGTAGAGTTGCTTCTGCACATTCACTCAACCGACAGTCCTTTTCCCTATCTGTCTCTTTGACAGACAGTTCTTGTGTGTTCCACTGACCGCACAAATCTGACAGCCATGCATGTATTTGATATCCCAAAAATGCCCCTGTAGTGATTTAATGGTTATATGACTTTTCAAGATACATTCCTCAAAGCAAAAGAATCATCAGGTCTGAATGTCAGAGACACATCACTGTCGTTAGTTTGCTTCTGGTCCTCCACCGGGTCTCTTACTCTCATGTCTGTGCGGCTTGTCCCCTTGGGCCCAAGTCCTGTCTGGTGAGAATGTCTGATGTGAGTGGGTGTGATTTCTTTTAGCATAGTGTTCGCTGTCTTGAAGTGTCCCTTAAATTCTCCATTGTCCTTTTGAAGGAAATTAAATCCAAGCCGTGTCCGAAATCACTCCCTCTCTGCCACCAAATTCATTACTTGTTCTTTTTAGGTCCGCCACTAACGATTATTTTCACAAGCAATAAATAATTTGGTCTTGGGGAGAAAACTGCCCATTACGGTTTCCCAGAGCGCAAGTAGACATATGCATGTTGTTTGTTTTTGTCTGATCAGCAGTCCAAAACCCAGTCCAAACATTCAGTTTACTGTCAGGGAAAACAAAGACGAGCAGCAAATATTCATGTTTGATGAGCTGGAACCAGGACATTTTTGACATTTTTGCTTAATAGATTACTTCACAAGTATTTGATATCTCAATTTAATACTGGCTATATAGCAAACTACCTAGTATTAACCACGTAGGGAAGAGTGAATGATGTGTGACCCAGCTACAGTCTCAAAGGGCATAGAGAGGGAGTGCACGGCCCAGTTGAGTTGAAGAGAGGAATGTGTGTCTGCCTTGTGTTGCTAGGGAGGTTTTCCTGACATTGCCGTATAGGCGTCAGTGTTTGTAAACAGTAGTCTCAAAGCTGCACTGAAAATAGCATGTCCCATGCAACAGACGTCAAAAATAAATAGCATGGCTGACCCTACACCGACTATTACATGTGTGGCTACATGTAATAGCTAATAGGCAAAGCATTATTAAACTATTATTAATAGCTGTGGTCCATTTAGCATCTCAATAAGAAATGTCACTAACACACACACATTTAAATTGAATGTTATTAATGACACCTCAACATATCAATGTTTTCTTAGTTTCTTCATCTGTTTTCCTGTCCGGAAATCCCTGAAGATCGTTTGCCCTCTGAGAGCTTCTGTAAAAGCTGTCAATCAATCGATTGATCTGATTGTGACATGACTCACTGCATGTAACATCCATCTTCACATCTAATAATTTCTCAGATTCAGCCCTCAATGCTTATTCTTTTTAAATAGTGCTGCCAATGGGATGAGATCATTTCACTTGTCAATGCAAAGTTTCCTTGTTTCAGTAAGTTTCCAGAAATGAGTGTCAGTATCTTGAAACACAAGTGAGATAGATTGCTACCATATTGGGAAGAAAATTATCTTGACAAAACATTTACATTCATTCATTTGACAGATGTTTTTATCGAAGGCGATGCACATATTTGTGTCTGCAATGTACCAGCCACTTTTATATTTTACAAGCAAGATATCGTAATCAGTGTGGTTTACCTGGTTTCTGTTGGCCAATTTAAAATCCAAACTGTGGCAGACAAGCTTAGTTGGACAAACGTTTTTACTACTGCCAGAATATGCATACAGACCAACAAAGAAATACCAATTTATTTTGTACAACCTTATTCACTCATTGTGGAAATATGTTGGTTAAATAAGAGAGAACCTGACCTGGTGGTGTGTTACCCACTGAAGAGGCTCGGTGAGCAAGTGAACGTACCAATCACAAATAGACTGTACAGTGCCATCTTTTGTCTAATGGCTGTTGTTCATTTTTCCTATGATAGAGGTGGCCACTATCCACATTATTGAAAGAAAAGAACATGCACTGTGTGGAGGGAAAAGACCAGCATCACTTAGTCTGATCCATTCTGTCTCATCGGTCTGTCTTTAAGTGTACGCCTCTTTGCGTAGTTGCGCCTTCTGTGTTCTTTAAAGGATCTGTGGGTGCAGCGCTGACTGCCGGGCTACAGGCACACCCACACTAATGTAGTGTTATGTGGAAAGTGGTTGTGATCCCTCTGTATCACACTGCGCTCCTATTGTGTAGTTTCTCCCCTCATCTCTCACAGTGCTAGCCAGCTCCACATGGCACAGCACTTTCTTCCTCCCACTCCACGTCTCTCTCTCTCTCTCTCTCGCTCTCTCGCTCTCGGCCTCACTCGCACACACACAGATTGCGCAGCTGAGCATTGTGTGTGGTCCCTTTTGACGTGAGAACAAAAGCTCAGCAGTGTTTTAATGCTGTCAAATGTACGAGAGAATACTACACGGGCATTTAGTGTAAACGCTAGAAATGGAAAGAGAAAGTTTTGTGCATTTGTGTAGCATTGAAATCAATTTACTCTTTCAGGTTATGTTTGATTTTATAATAACACACTCGTCCAAATAGTTTATCTCCCTGTGTTGCTGGTTTGATCACAGTAACCGAGGCTGGCATTGATGCATGAACCCTAAAAACCTTTCTGTCAGGCTGATCATACAACCATCCTGTTTCACTCACTCGACTTATATCATTGACTACATTTACATACACACTCATTTTCCGTTCTGACAATTTGATACAGGTCATGTAAACAGCACATTTTTCATTTCGATGTTCTGAATTAGGCCGTATTCATGCCGTAGCATGTGGGATATGCAGGTATTATTTGGGTTTTAGGAGCATTCTTTGGACTTGTATAGAGGGCGTTTGGAATGTAATTTGGAGTTTTTAACCGCAGTTTGCCACACAGGTTGCTGCTTGCGACCACCTCTGTGCTGTTTGTGAGGCTGGGGCAGAGATGCATGCACAAAAGAGAAGCCCAACATTCGTGGTCGGAGGGAGAAACACACCTACTTTTAAACATTATGAAAGATATCGACAGGTTTTTGGATACACGCAAATATCGCAACACTGACCTTTTCAAGAAGGTGGTTGGACGAATGAAAGAGGGAAGCTGTGTTCGCACGGCCGACCAGGCTGCATGTAAATGGGGATATTAGTGATACATTCATTTTTTTTTTATTAGCCATGTAAACAGCTTAGCAGGAATTTTGTGGAGTCAGTGTGTGAGCTATAGCTTTGGTTTAGGAGTTGGACTAAAAATATCTCTATCCTCTAGCCTCTCAGGACAGTTCACTATTGTACATGCACATCACTTCACCCCTTTTTACTGCCTCCTACAGTAAAACACACATAAGACCAAATATGGTTAATGTCTGAGCATCAAATGTGTATGAGTTCATGGACAAAAAATTCTCAGTTGTGTGTGTGTGTGTGTAAGGGGAAGGTTTTAGTGATGGATCACTATAATGATAACTTACTCAGCATAAGAACTTCAAAGCAAAAGACTGTAGTGTGTTTTTTGCTGCACACAGTCAAGTATGTTTCTGTAGTTCGACTGTCTTGGTGAATAGGCCAGTAGTTGGTTTTGTGTGCTGGTGGTTGACACAAATAGCTTCCGTCAGTTAGTAATATTTGAGCTTTTGCGCCCAAAAAAGTAAAAGAAATGCAAACTGCTTCATCTGTCTGATCAAACACATCCTTCAACCCTCATGCTAAGATCTAAACCTGAAGATCAAGAAATGGAAAAGTAACTGACAGATTAAAACGTGGCCATGTGTTGTCTCTTCACTTCAAAGCCAGTGAAGTCTCGGAGCTGTTACAGCTGCGACAGAGATAAAGCACATTCTTATCCCTAATATTTTCGACTTTTTTCGGTGGCGCACAGGATGTCCCCTGCACATGGTTGTTGTGAAGATAAGTGTGTATCTGTTGTGAACAGTCGTGATGTGATTTTTAACCGCAGTGAATCAACATGCCAACCAATTTCTGAATTGATTTGTCATTTAAACTGCATGATGCAAACAATAACTGATAAACTCCCTTGTTTTACTTCTCAGATCCTTTGTTTTATATTAATCCTCATGCTGTTAATTCTGTGTTCGAAGGTCTCCATAAAAAGTAACACGCTTTGAAAACTTGTGATGACTTCTGATTAAATGCAAAATGTTTTTTGTGCAAACTGTACACTGCCAAATTGACTCTACTGTGGTAAATGTCCTCTATTTGAAAAGAAAAAGTCTTCACTTCAGTTTAAAGCTGTGTCTACATGAGCCATTTATTAATGTAACAGTTTTCCTTACCTCCCCCTCTTTGTCTGAAAGGTGTTGTGGAAGGCGACCTGGCTGCTGTGGAGGCCTACAAGTCATCGGGAGGTGACATCGCGCGGCAGCTGACATCGGACGAGGTGCACCTATTAAATCGGCCCTCGGCTTTTGATGATGGCTTCACGCTGGTCCACCTCGCCATCCGCTTCCAGAGGCAGGACATGCTAGCTGTTTTACTCACGGAGGTCAGTGGAGACGACCAATAAATAGTTAATCTTTCGGGAATCACCTGACCCAGGTACTGGCTGATGGATCCTTTTTTTTGTTTCTGATTAAGCAAAAATGATCTTACTCTTTAACAAAAAGGTCTATCTCTGTAGGGGTTCTTCCCATACAGACACTTAGAATTACAATCTGAGCCTGTCCGTGGCAAAAACAAGCACTTTCAGTGGACGTATTTTTGAAGGGCGCAATTGCCCTCAAGGATTACGTTATAGCCATTGCAGCCTGTTTTGGCGTCTGCAGGCTGAAGCGATCTACTGGACCAATTCTAAACCTTTTCCCACTTACTAATAAGCAATTTAGACCCCAATTTAAGTAAAAACGAAGGCCAAAAACTGGATTATGCAAATTGGAGGGTCTCCGGTGGAAATGCCCCCCCCCCTAAATTGTTAAATTGTTAAATTGCTGTTGTGGACAACTTTGCTACGTGGAGTGAGAAAAATCACCTCCAACTAAACATGACAAAAACTAAGGAACTGGTGGTAGACCTGAGGAGGACCAAGACTCCTGTCTCCATCCAGGGGGTAAATGTGGACATTGTGGAGAACTACAAGTACCTGGGTGTCCACATCGATAATAGACTGGACTGGGGGAAGCACACTGATGCCCTATACAAGAAGGGCCAAAGCCGTCTCTTTTTTCTGAGGAGGCTGAGGTCCTTTAACATCTGCAGGTCGATGCTCAGGATGTTTCATGAGTCTGTAGTGGCCAGTGCTCTCCTCTACGCTGTGGTGTGCTGGGGCAGTGGTCTGAGGGTGGAGGACACCAACAGACTGAACAGACTGATCAGCAGGGCTGGTGACATAGTGGGG
>JAVQJL010034952.1:0-17438 GCA_036024295.1 Nannoperca obscura
ATATATATATATATACACACACACACACACACACACACACACACACACACACACACACACACACACACAGGCCTATATGTGTTTTATTTATATATTTTATATTTGAAAAATAAGAAAAAGGTACAGGCTTTTCTAACTGGAAAACTTGTACAGTTAAAAATGCTGCCAGCGTAAAGATTTCTCCACCACTGGTGTGGGAACAATATTGCATTTCATGTGTTTATCTCTCAGTCTGTCATGTCCGGTGATTTAGGCATGCAGATTTGACGACTTGTAAATAAATGCAAACATTTTTAGAGAGTGTTGTACAGTGTTGTGAGTCCTTGGGAGGCGGAAATCGATAGATAGATAGAATTGTTGAGATCAGTGATGACATGAAGCTTTACTGTAGCATGCTTTTTTTGCAGATCAGAGATGGAAGTAGCGCGAAGCCTGACTTCAGTGGGTGGTTGGGGGTCATGTGCTATGGTGAGTCCTTTGCGTGTGATGGCAGTGTCATTAAAGGTTGGGAGGTTGGGAGTAGGGAGACTGATAATTTTAGAGGCACTGTTTGTGATATTGAGGAGTTTGTTCCTGTTGATGACAGTGAGCATGGTGAAGTAGCATGTGGAAGAGAGGCGGATGGGTTTTGTGATGCTCTGGTGCAGGAGGAACAGAAGGTGGGGTGTGACTGAGAGTGCCCTGAGTTTCCAGATGGCGGAGAGCCTCTGTCGGCAGAGATCATGCATGTAATGTAAATGTACTAAATCTAAATATGGGTACATTCAGTTTTCCTTTTAAAACATGCCTTTGTAGGGTTCGAGCAAATATGCATCAAACACACTATTACACTTTTTACAGCAACCAGGAACCTGAACTTCAATGCATATCGATTGAAAGGTGTCAGGTTATTAGGCTCCAGTAGTTGGTAGCATCTTGACTGTCATATCCTGACTGAGAAACGTATAACTTACAATCACAGTGTCTGGTTACTAAAATAATTTAACACTTTAATTTAAAAATATAGGTAAAACAACTATATAAAAAGGGTAGCATAAAATTAAAGAAGTAGCAATTTCACGGTGTTAAAGACAAACCCACTTCCTTCCAGTCTTGTGCCTTTGATGAAAACAGAAATGTGTTATGGAACAGTACATGATGTAGTGTACGAGTGATGAAATGGGACATGAAAATATGACATTCAGAGGCATTTAAGGCAACTGTGCAATTTCATGTAAAAGTAAAGTTATAGACTGTTTTCAAAACCACCTGCTACACACGAACAGTATCTACTACATACTGCATCCTGCATTCATCGGTGTGCAATATGAAAATGTGAAATAGATTTATTTTGTAGTATGCTAGGCCAAGCTTAGCCGGTTTCCAGTTTTGAAAAGCAGAAGTAAACAACAGTACGGTTAACAGCAAACCACCGCAATAGCATCCCCTTAGGCTCTGAAAATGAAAAGGAATGACTAGCCTCTTCACAATTTCTGCTTGCACATGATTAAATTAGAAAATAATATTATAAGTGGTACTTCTATTGAAATTCCTCCCTATCAAGCACTGACATGGTAGTGTTGCTTATTTGCCATTAGTGACAGTGTAAATAAAAAAAAACAATGCAGGGTGTCCCCACTGCTTTGCATTGTGGGATACAGTATTCTAGGTAGACTGGTCCAATGCATACTGGAGATTTTCTCAGAATCAGTACGACATCCAGGTATTTCTGGCGTACTGCAGATTTTGCATTTGTTTGCTTACTACACGCTACATTTTGGCCAAATCAGAACGTTACTGCTAGTACAGAGGACAGTTTTGAAAACCGCCACAGTCAGAATACCTCACACAATCAGTCAAAAACTGTTGTGGGGTCCAGAATTTCCAGAATTCCATTTCTATCCATTCACAACTTGATGACTCTGTGTAACAAAAAACACGTCTACCAACTATCATGTATCTTAACACAGCTTCCCTGCGTGTGTAGACTCTGGTGAGGAGCTGCGCACATGTTGGCAGTGAAGGATAAAACACTAGTGTAACTGTGAGCTGAACGCTCTCCTGTCCTGTGGGTGCCTCATTAGCGGTGTGAGTCATCGTCTGCACAGAAATCGAGTAAATGCAAATGAGAAGTGATGGAAGGCATCTCCCTGGGTGGCACAGCCTGAGTACACCTCCAGTGACTACTGTACTATAAATCATCCTTGTGTCAATGCCTCGCGTTCATCATCAGAACTCCCATTAGACACACAAACCTGCGCAGCCCGAGTCATAAACCTCGGATTAGAGAAAGAATACAGGAGAGCATCATGTGGCAACAATACACACAGTGGCTCACAGAGTACTCAAGAAGTGAGGGAAGTAGAAAGAAAATGTTTTGTGGGCTCTGGCTCTATGAGAACTTTAAGGTACCCTTGAGGAGCTCAGAGCTATTCAATAAAACCGGGCTTGCTGAGAGGGCAAAGTGACTGCTTTAACGCTGAATAGGGTTTATTCAATTCGAATCAACTGCCTTCCTGTCCAAAATCCAAAGAGATCATGTTTGATTAGTTGTGTGAAATCGTTATTGATTTTTGTTTGTTGGAGCACAAAGCCATTTGTGTGTGAATACTGTATGTGTGGCTGCGGGTGCTCTGGGAATGCACAATAAAATATGGGTACAGTAGCAAATCTATGTTCATTTTACTTTCTAATTACATCTTTATTTTCCATTTGGCAGCCAGCCCGAGCTACATTATCAGTCATTCTATTTTTTTTTTCTTTTTCATAGCCTAGATTCCTGTACAGTTATTCCAGCAGCATTGTGTAGGAGGAGATGCGTGTGACCTGAGCACGTGACTCAGGTCTCTGCAGACCAGAGGTCACCAGGATCACAGTCAGCAAATTAATCTGAGTGTAAAATGAAGAGATTAATGAGTGGGTAATGCCAAATTGTCACCCAGGCGGCACTGTCTTCAATTATATTCATCAGCGGGGGCTGGAATGAGCTAAATAGTGATCAGCAAAATGGATAGGCCTTTTTCCTCTTGTCTTTTAAAAAGGTTTCTACATGTAACATGATTGAGTTACAGTATAAGATAGAAGATGGATAAAAGGTGCCAATAAATGGAGAGCAAGACAGGGTCCACAATTCAGATGAAATATCCCAGCATCAAGGATATTTTACTTTGACAGAAACCTCTCAGCACTGTGGATTTTATTAAGATTATTCCCTATAATTCATACCAATTCCACGCTAATGAAAAGTCAAGATATGACCTTGATGGTGCAGAAGCAAGAACAATCAGGGACATTTTTGTCTCTTTTATTCTTGGCAAGGTAGACTGCCCGTTTCTGCATTGTATTATGTAGATTGAGCTCGCCCACATGCACATCTCTGTTTCATTTATTCATATAAAGTATGAGGTAGATTGTTTTATAAAAACATATCCTGTTTAAAACGCCATGAATAACCTGGTATATAATAATGTCATCCAGAAAGCTGAGGTTCAGTCTGTTTACCATTACCTATAGTGGTCGGTGCACTGTACCGTTTCCATGGTAATGTTGTTCAATATTCTTTGTGCTCTACTGCAAGAAGGCTTGTGACTGCAATATGAAGATGAAAAACCTCATCATGAATAAATCTTGATGTACAATGATCTTTTTATCTGCAACACTTTGTACATTTACAAGGGCACTTAGTCTGTCATCCACTTCTACCCAGCAGGCGTTTCTTCACACAAACAAACCAAATCAAAACAATGTTAAAATCCCCCAAGATAACAAATGAATGCATGAAGTGTTGCTTAGTGCTGGAGAGTAATTTTACATGTTCCTCCTCTGTTGTTTATGCGCAATGGGTCGAGTGATAAAAAAAGAAGAAAGAATGTCATTGAGGTGTGCAGGGACACTTATCTTCTCCACGTCATTTGAGTTTGATGAGTGTATTTTGTGGAGCTGCAAAACCACAAGAGTTTTGTCTTGTCCCCAGCGTTACCCAGAGTTTTCCTCATGGTTAGTTTGAAGTCCCTCAGAAGGAGAAGTTTGCTCTGTAGTGGAAAGACTGCTCACGCTGTGTTAACTGCCGTTCCACTTCGTGAGCACAGTAAGACATTCAGAAATATTAATATCTCCACAACATGTACGTTAATCCCGAGAACTTCGAAGTATCCTGTGGAGAAAGCATTATTCAGAAATGCAACTGGAATCTTTATCGTTATCTTTATTTGACTGTGCAAATACCGGAAATACCAAAACTCTGCTGTTGGAGGTGAAAGACAAAGATTAAACGGCAACATAGACAAATTTAATGTGTAGATCAAACATTTTCCTGAGAGTCAAGAGAAAGAGGGTTCTTTGGCATTTAGGGTGTGACCAACAATGCTGAAGAATCCCTTTTGAAATAAGAAGAATGGAGTGAAACATTTGACTTGAATATTGTCTCGTTATGCATTGAGCTGAGGCCTTGTGCCTTTTGAGTGAGTTGTACCATCAGAATTATCAATGAGGGCTAAACCCAAGCTAACTGAGGGTTGAAAGGGTCTGATGATTAGGGATGCATTATAAAGAACCATCCACACGCCCACACACACACACACACACAAAGTCACACAGAAGAAGAAAAAAAGGCAATATAATTTGACACTCCTGCCAGTTGATTCAGATTAAGTTCAGTAACAATGACTCAAACCCACACATGCTTTAAAATACAAACCAAAAGAATGCATTGAGAGCTTTGAGAGTTAACAGAAACAGTAAAGTTGAGGACCGGACAGCTAAACTGAAAGTAGCACTTAAAGGTTGAGTAGGCAGTATTTCTTTGGAGACATTGAGAACCTCTGCTTCAACCCCTCCTCTTGGGTCTGTTTTCAGGCTTCAGAAAATCTAGCCCATGACAGGAGTTAAGTTATTTCAGAGAGACTATGCGTTTGTATTGGCTAAGCTTCAGCCGGTAAAAGCCTGATTCAATGGCGGAAAATTCTGCAACTTATACAGTACCAGTCAAAAGTTTGGACACACTTTCTCATTCAAGTGAATGGGAAAGTGGAAAAGTTTCCCATTCAAGTGAATGGGAAAGTGTGTCCAAACTTTTGACTGGTACTGTATTTCCAATACCTCCTTTGCCTACAGCGGCGTATAGTACAAACCAACGTGTCCCGGCTCCACACAGAGCTTCAGGCTCATTATGTTCAATGTCATGATGCTCGTAACAATAAGCAGCAAAGAGGAATGATGAAATAATGAGGAATAACTTCAGTGATGTGTGTATATGTGTGTGGTGTACTAGCCTCTCATCCCACTGCTGGATGGCGTTGCAGCTGCCTCTGAAGCCTGAGACAATCTGCTCTGCGGCCGCGAAGTGGTGGACGGGCATCTTTGAGAAGACAAGTAGGTCTCAGTGAGGCTCACGCCATGGAGAAGCCAGAACTACGAGGGATAAGGTTTCGCAGGGGAACTGATTTCTTTTTCTGTCGGTCAGAGTTGTGGGTTTGGTGGGAGGGGCTAAGTGGAGTAATAGGTGGCAGTGTAGGTGGAGGAGGGAGAACGTTTTGCATAGGTTGCACATATTTTGCCTACCCCAGCTTTAAAGAAGTTCAGCCTATTTGATAAAGTTGATGTTCTTGCATGATTTTTTTAATTTTAGGGTTTTATCACATAGTTGAATGCACTTGTTGTAAGATGCTTTAAATAAAACCATCAGCTAAACAAATGTAATTTAACCAATGAGCTAAAACTCGTTATAAAGTTCCATAAAGCTGAGATGCTGCTTCTCTGTATGTACAGCACTACTAGCGACCCATGTCACATTGTTTTCACATTATTTTATTTAGTTATTATACAAAAATATAGATTATAGCAGCTTCAAAGAGTTGGAGGAGGGTTTTTTATCCATTTTATGGAGCTAACATTAGCTTAGCTTGCTGGCTGCAGCTGAAAATCTGCCAGTGACTAGAAATGAGGGGGTGCTTTTGTTTACCTTTATCTGCAATCAAGGACCCGTTGTTTAAAAAATGACTAAACATTTCAAGTGATGAATCTGCCTATTATTATTGTAAACTGCATATGTGCCATGTGAGAACAGAAAGCTTGACAGGCTTGCAACAGTAATTAAGGAAAGCTGGGCTTAGCAAATGGCTAAGTGAACTAATTGGTCAATGCAGTTTGACATAAATAATTAATTTCCATGTTTTTAAAATGCATATGCACTGTAACATCAGCTGTTTATTTCCCCATTAAAAACTGGGTTATCAAATTGATTTACACATCCTGTCATTTAATTAGGTATTAATACTAATTTCTAATTTAGCCTCAATTATTCTGTCATTTATAAATCCTTTTTATTTTATTCCATTTATTGATGAATTCATAATAAGTCATAACTGCATCTCACTTAATGAATTGCTTTCTAATCATTTTCAAGCCTCTTTGAGCCCACGATGAGATAAAGTCCCTCATGTTTATTTATGTCGGCCCCTGAGATTCTTCGGAAGTGGTGAGATAAACATGTTTATGACGCATTCCCCGAATATGTACAATATACGGGATGAACTTCTGGCTGTACAACCACATGAGGGTAATCGCCAGCAAACAGTACTATTTTCATCAATTACTTTCAATACCCACATTACTGCACAAACAACAGCAGGGCTTGAAAAATCAAACTGTGTCTTACAGAGTTCCACATATGTGCCACTGTGTATTGGAATTCCATCACAGAGTATCGATTTTCTGAATGCTGGAGGTTGAGCTTATGGAGGGTAAATACGCAATTTATTGAGAGACTTTCCCTCCCTAAAACCAGTAGTATTGCTTCTGCAGAATAAAGAACTTAGCGTAAACCCATGAAAATCTGTTTGGGATTGCAGTAAAGCACAATACTACATCCAGGCACGTATTCTAAAGTCCCTGATGGAATTTCTTATATGAGAAAATGTTTCAATACACAAGAATTTCCATCAACAATAGATAATGTGTTTATCAAACCATGCCACAGTAGGATGCCTATGTCTCTTCTGTGGACAGGTGCTTTGCCTTAAGCAGCAAACTCCTCCCTGAGAGTGAACAGTAGAAAATAAATCCAACATTCATATGCAAGTAGGCACGCTGTTAGGCTGGCGTTTGCATTCTTCTCCCTGGTTGGCTGGCCTTTCTCTTGTGAATATCAACAGGATATGTTGAGTCTGCATGACTGGGATTCAGTGTTGAATCAGAGCTGTGGTTTCAGGCATGGCAACAGGAGGAACAGGAGGGGTCCTGAAAGAACAGGCTGCAGTCTATTTTGGGTCCTTTTGTTTAACCCAATTACAATGTCGGTGTGTGCTGACTGAACCAACCTCAGTCAGGTGACGTGCCTCCTTTGATAAGTGGGACAACAACGTTATAGACATGGAAATGTGATGCAGCCAAAACAATGGCGTGCTGTTTTACACGTTGAGACAAGGAGAAAATGAATTACACACTGAGCACGATCTCTTCATGGAATGTGGAGAATGAAAATGCAGGTTCAGGTTAACATGCAATAACAGCTCAGGTCTCCCTCATGACAGCGCGCGACACCTTTCCGTGACCTTGGCAGTTATCATTTGTGTCACCGTTCCCATCCCACAATCCCAGAGCAAAAAAGACAAATCCCATTCTTAGCTGGATGGCTTTGCAGATCTTCATCTATTTCTAAATAAATGCATACCCCAAGATAAGCCTTCAATGGAGCCCTCAAGCCTGGTTGCAGTGACAATAAAAGCATAAAGCTGGTAAATAAACCAAGACACGGCAGCGCCACCTGAGGCCCTGTTGTCTGAAATCAGTGAGAGTTTCAATTTGGAGAGTTTTTCTTTGCAAGTAAATGAGGTAATCATTTGTGAGAAGAAGCCACCGATGAGGCAGGATATGAAAACCTGGCTGCTTGTGGGAGGCACGGCTTTGAAAAGAATCTCATCCATGAGCTATTCTGTTTAACTGCACTGATGCGCTTTTCCCTCAGCATCCGCCCTCCAGCCATCCACCTGAGAAAGCACTTTAGAAGCTACTGAAGTAGGGCAGATGACAGCTTTGCCTGTGTTTCTCTTTTGTCAGTTCTACTGTGTGGTATCATCTTCAGCCCCAATGTCGCTCTCAGATGGCAGATATGAATCATAGTATCATCATCCGAATGCATTTCATCATTCACTTCCACTGGCAGACTCCTGCAGAGCTTCACCATCACTCCTGTGAGGCACAGATTCTGTTAATTTAATCTCACATCCTCTTAATTTAATATCAGAGAGACAGGAGGGCCGCCTGTGTAATTAAGTGATACATTAACCCAAGTTATAAAGATAAAGTGAGTGTGTGTGTGTGTGTGTGTTGCCGCCTTTATACGTGTCTTTATATACATGTTTGTATCTTCCTCCGTTTGTAAGCCTGTATTTCCTTCACCTTGAACAGTGCATGTTATTCTGTTTTCAGTGTTTAACATACTTTTCACACACAAAAAGCCACTGATCCACTTCTACCAATAGTAATAATAATAAAACACCAAGACTTCAACGCACAGCCATTCCATGCCTGATCTAATTATAAACATGCAACCACAGCGACAGAAAAGTGCCAAACTCTCTCTGGTGTTGTGTGTGTGTTGGTGGAGTAAAAAGGTAAATTCTTGCAGTCTCCTTGGTGTTGAAAAACATGTCGATGCCACGGACCTGGTGTCACCGTGCCTCTGGGAAATCATTATTGTTCCAGGTAACGCTGAGTGATGCAGGAAGACTGGAGTGCAGCAGATGTAGGGACTTGTTAGGGACTTTATTTGCCATTGTACCCTTCAACAGACATAACTCTTGATTAGGTCTCCATGGATAAGACTAGGCGTCTGGACTGTTTGCTCATGAATGGACTGAATGATGTCCTTTTGTGCTCTCATCGCCACACACACACATGCACGTGCACGCACTCCTCCTGCACTTAATTTCAAGCTTGTTTAAGTAAGATTACACTAATGGCATGCAGATACAGTATCTGCATTACCGGGAGGCTGTTGGAGCTATCACTCCATCTAGTGGTCGTTTTGAAAGACATGGTGGCTCTGCATTGCTCACACTGCACCAGCAGCATGACTGTAGTGCCCCCGGTGAGCTTTTTGTTCCACATTCATGCACATGGGCCAAGTGCTTTTCTGGCACTACATCTCTGTTTAACCACGTACATCCATCAGTCACCTCAATACCCAGTCAATTCACTTCTTCATCTAACTATTCATTTATGCATTGGCTCTGCACATCTGTCCAAACACGTAATTGACCCATCTGTATACAGTTTATGTACTCTCATTGTTGTGACCAGCCACAATATGTAACAATCAATGGAGCTCAGTAGATGTGGTGGCGGGGCTGCTTATCTGGCCGCATTCTGATCAGATAAAGGGAAAGTGCACATAAAAAAATACACAGTAGACCCATTAGCTATAAATAACTTGCATTTTAAAGCTGCACTAATCAATATTTTTATATCGACAATGGCTCAAGTTATTAAGTGTAATGTGAAAGGTGTCTCTCATAGTAACAATCTTAAAGGGAATCAACATCCAATTTACTGGTTTTACAGCCCACAACTAATACCGCTTTGGTTCATCATCACTTCAGCCTTGATTCAGCCTCCAGATGTGGCAACCATGATAAACTCTCATAAACCCACTGTACACTACCTGCCCAGTACCAAACAGCAGACAGACACAGTTAGCGACTAGCTGGTGAACAAAGTGGAGCATTTAGCAGCTAAAGAGACGGATATTTCCCTCAGGAGTCGGTAGAGACCAAAAACTAGCTAAATGCAGAGTAAATATTGGGCTTACATTCATCTGGTGGACAGATGGATGTTTAAATAGGCAACCTTATAATACTATGTGCTAACGTTGCATTTACAACTTGTTGCACTTCCTCCAAGTGGCCAAAAAAAATCAGTTAATCCAGGTTTAAATTTACTTTTGGTAGAAAATGTTGCTTGGAACACCACTCCAAATTGACCTAATTTTATTCACTGATTTTATTCAAAGATCATTTAATGAGTCACAGTAAAAGTTTACTGAGGAAGTCAGAAAGAGGGGAGTCATATATATACTCTGTATTATACACCTGTAAGGAGTTTTTGTGGAAGCAGACACAGTGAATACCGTCATCATTATATCAATAAGTGTAATAAGTGTACCCAATTCATTTTTCATTTGTTTTATTTACATTTCAAACATTTGAAGCAAATTTGCCAGAATAACACAATAACATTTAACATTCACATGTATATTACCAGTACCATGAAGAAAACCAAATGTGGAATGAATAAACATAACTTCAAGATTCACATTGCAGTAAAGTAAAACATTATAAACAATATTAAGTGAAATTAAGAAGTGAGTATGTTCAAAATAAATACAATTAATCAATAATATGCAGACTTGGAATGTATTAAGATGTACCATTGAGGTAGGTGTGGTAACAATCATCCATTTCTCGCAAACTCCTTCATTCATAACAGCATGAAAGCATTAATGGCACACAAAAAACAAATAATAAATGGAAATATTCTGTCTTCCCTACATGTTTTCAAGGCACCAATAAGGAATGGTGTATGTGTTAAAGCTCATCCTCAGCTAGGTAATTTTCCTTCACATCAGCAAGCCTTCTCATTTAGAAAATTCTTGTGGCAATGACATTGATAAAGTGCTCAATAGTAAACTGTGGTCACTCAGTATTAGAAGAAATATAAACCTCCATATCAGTGTGTAAGTGTTGTTGGACACATTTTTACAAAGTACCCTTTTTCATAAAATATAAGATATAAGCAAAACGTAAAACAGCAGTGACAGCAGTGTTGAGAAATGAAGACAAAGCTGTAGTCTTGAAGAAGAGCACATAGTCTGCTTTAGATTCTTGTCTACATTCAGAAATAAGTCATTTGGGGAAACACGTCTTTCGAATGTCTTTGTTCACATTCTTCTTTAAATCCAGCGAAGGAAGATTGCCCTGACAATATGTCATACAAGTGGTAGTACAGTAAGTCACAGACTTATTTCAGTACAAGTTTTCTTCATCAAGTCCATCTGAAAGGAGACAGACAATAATATTAGTGACATGTAACTTCAATATCTGTAACCCACAGTAAACATATCAAAGGAAAATCAGATAAGCGGCTGTATTGTGTGGTAAAATATTACCTTGCTGAAGGCTACTCTGCATATAGTGGTTGAGTTGATGCAACCCAGTGTTTTGGTCATGGCGTCCCAACTGCAAACTGAAAGGATCCATGGCAGTGAACTGCTCTGCAGGCAGCGGGTCCTCTAGGGTGTTCGGGGAGAAAACGAGGGGCTCCTGCTCCAACTGGAACTGGGACCCGCTCCTGCTGCGCAACAAGCTCTGCTGGTAGCTGTACGATACAACACCAGGACCGGACATGCTGCTTTTCTTTGCAACCATGTCCAGGTCCTTCAGGATGCTGTCGAACACACCGTCGTCGAGGACCAGCTCACGCTTAGTGGGAAGGACTGAGGGGAGAGGAGGGTGATGGGGCCAGTCACAGGCTGAGGGCAGGGTGTTAGTGGCTGCAGGTTGGGCTGCATGTTGAAGCGGGTTCAGGGTGTGATACATAGCAAAGCTGCTGGCCAGGGAGGAGATCTGCTGAGCCAGAATACTGATCTCTGCCTGTTCCCTCTCGTTGTAATGGTTAGACTCTGTGGATGTGGGAGATTGGTTGGGGGTAAGAAAACTGGAATGTATAGGCAACACATGGTGGGGAACATGATGCACTTGAACAACGCTGCCCTCTTGTGGCTGCTCAAGAAGGCTGAAGTCGTCTTGATGCAGAGCACAGTCCACTGGGCTCTCACACATGTCGGACACAGACAAGCAATCTGGAACTAAACGTGCATCGGTTGTACAAGCTTGGAAATCATAGGTCGGAGATAAGGAGGAGAGTGGAGAGCGAGCACTTAGTGCGCCGAAGGCTGCCTGGTCAACACTTTGTTCGGCGGCTACAGGGAGGGAGTCGGAGGGTGATGGGTGACAGGTAAGCCCTGCCTCTGGGTAGGAGTAATAGACGGGAGAACCCTCAGGGGAGGACAGCAGCTGATCTGTGTATCCATGCACATCCATCAGGAGGTCATGGCTGAGCTCCTCCTGCTGCAAAGAAGAGCTGGAGGAGGACGGGCTGTAGGGAGGAGTGAAGAGAGCAGGGCTATCACCCAAGGGAACAGGTGAGCTATCGCCATCGGAGGAGGTGCACGCCACATAGTACATGTCTTGCTCAGACTCCCTTCTAGCTTTGGCACAAGGCTCCTCGCTCTGGCTGTTAGACGTCCTCTGCCTTTTAAAGCATTTAGTGCTGTTGTGGCTCTGAGCGTGGGGCGTCTGTTGAGCTTCAAAATGGCAGGAATTTGCCAGAGATGATGGTCTGAAGGCATCGCTGCTGATTTTTTTCTGCAGAAATCTGGCCTCTATTTCACTACAAGAGCAAAACAAAGTGTTAAGACGGTGTGTGTAACTTGAAAAACATTAAAACATTTCTTACACTGTCAGCTCAGGTCTGCTGGTGAAGTCATACCTGATGAGGAAGTTTGTGCAGCTCACGCCCTGGCAACCAGAGTCCTTTTTAGCTTGAACATAGCTCCAGCTCCAAGACAGATCCTTGCACTGGAGTCTGAGCACTATCTCTACCTGGAAGCCCTCATCTGCCTGCACTGGACGGGACAGGGAGGAAACATTCATGATTATTATCATGCACTGTCACAAACTTAATGACACACACGCACAATTAAATCAGGGCTCCATCCCTAAATGTCTCACTGTAAGCCTGCAAAATCCACACAAAACTGAAGAGGTTAAACTGAGAGTTCAAGTCAAGTCTTGGTGTTGGGTGTGTAAATGGTGGTAAGTTGTTGGTAGACATGAAACGTGCTAAGAAATACTTACATTTTAAATAAACTGTTTTGTGTTTAACTGAGATGGACTGTACACTTACTTAAACTTCTATGAGAATCTGCACTCAAAGAAAGATCTTCAGGGTGTATAAGACTGTACCACGACCAACCAGTCATTTCTTCAGCTGAATACCCCAAACAATACAAAACACTGAAAAAGAAAGAAGTCTTTTATTAGTAACCAGTAAAAGAACATTTTGGATTATATCTGCTTAAAGGGGATTTATGAATTTACCTGTCTGACAGCTGAGTAAAGGTCATATCGAGTCTGTGCACACTGCTGAAGCTGTGACAGAGGCGGGAGTCACAGCTCTGCAGGCGGTTGACTGTGGGGGTACAGAGGGCGACGAACAGACGCTGGTTGGTGGGACAGACTGATGAGGAGGACGGACAAGGCTGAGGAACTGAGCGGAAGCTCCCTCTGACCATCATGGAGCAGCAGCTGCCGTGCTGCAACTTGAAGGCCTTGGAGGTTTGCATACAACATATAAAGCTCCTCTCTGAAAAAAGATAACGTGTCGGTTTAGTCTTTCAGTCGTAGGAACAGGAGAAACTTTACTATGAACTATATATATATATATACATAATATTTAAAGTTCTTTGTGTAGCATGTTTCGATTACATTCAACATACAAACATTTTCTGCATAGACTGGCAACCTCACCAGCGTCTTTGTTATATACACTAAAGGAGCCAAGTGTCTGGGGGAAATGTGGCCGTCATTTTGGGAAGCACAGCAACATGAGGCTACCAATCTCATAACTATATATTTAAAATTGTATATATTGATGTCAAGGTCTTCAAAGTTACCTGATGATGAGGTGTTTTCAATGTCTAGATTAGATTTAACGATATCAACGTCAGAGCATTCCACCATGTCATAGAAAGAGTCTCCTTGGAGCACATCTACCTGGAAGAATTACAGGTTTTACATTTAGATACATTTAGATAAAAACCCAATTTAACAGTAAAGCGCCAAAAGATGTCTAAATCCACCTACTCACCATGGAAAGTCCAAGATATTCAGCTACATTTTCGGACACATAAACCAGCCTCCCCTGGGCGGTGGTGACCAGGATGAAGCCGTGCAGGGTTTGAAGAAAGGCCTCGTATGGCAGAGAGCCGTGTGATCTCTCCCCAGCCGGGAGACCTTAGAGAGGACAGAGATTAGCCTTGGTTACACTGCATGCATCTCGGCAGGTTGATCTTTGAACTAGTCCCTGCAGCACTGCAAATGTAGTCCCATTTTGTTTGACAATGACACAGGCTGAATGTAGACGAGATGCTCAGAGATACTAAAGACTGTAACAGAAGTGTGAGGACTCACCCTGGAAGAGAATGGACTTCCTGATGTAGGTGCAGATGGCAGCCATGGAGTGCAGGTAGGAGAGACGCTCCTGGTCCTCCTGGGTGATGGGCAGCAGAGCGCGCATATTCCTGATCTCATGATTGATGTGGTCCCGCCGGGCTTTGGATGCTCCTTTGGTGGATCTGTGAGAGACCATGTTCACTGAGTTCAGAGGCTGGTAGAAAACTGGGGAAACTAAAGCTGGAGAGCCAAAGTTTTGTCTACTGCCACACTTCAAAAAATCTGTCTGAAGTCATCGTCTTTCAAGTGGCCAGAGTGGAAAGAAAATTCAAATAAAAACAGAGTAATTGGCCTGAGCCGATCTAGCCTCTTTTTCACAATTGAGCCTGGCGTCTCACTCCCCACGAGCTGAAGCGTACTTTGAATATGAAGGGTTCCTATGGAAACTGCTGATGTGAGAGGCTGTTGTGTCTGCAGCAGAAATGAGGGCTCTCAATAGACTTTGTCTGTGTGATCAGTATCTGTCTGGGCCCATCCACAGAGAGCCTGGGGTTTATATAGCTGCCATGGCTTCAGCGTGGGCGTCACACACAAAGGGGAGGGCTTTGCTGCTCCCTTCATTGCCATATAAAGTGGGTGTCCTCGGAGCAGGGTGCCCCACGTCACAAAGACACAGAAAGTACCACAAAAGGCGAATTATATCAGTTTGTAACCCAGAATCTTAACAATAAAGATCCATTCAAATTATATAATTGCTTTTTTTTTAAAGATACAAATATCAGATCAAGATTTTAGGTCTATCTATGGATATACATTATACCTCAATTACATTTTAATTTTAATTTAAAGCTTTAAATTCCCAGTAATATTTTTCTGTATAAAAACCGGTGATGTTCTTGCAGGCTGATTATGCACCAGAGCAACCTGATAGAGGCTAGTCTGAACCAGCTTTACTTTTTTTTTTTTATGCAGTAAGAGCATCGTTGTGGTTGGATTAGTATGTATCACATACAGTACTAGACTGCAGACAGGAGAAAAGTGGATTAAGTGCTCCCTGCAGTGCAGGCAGGCAGGCAGCAGAGTTGGGTCCACGTTTTCTGAACAGCCATGTGTTGATTCAGCCACTAGAGGACGTGGAGCAGAGAGGAAGGAGAGTTTCACTGACCTGAACCTCCTGCAGAAGGAGCTGCGGTGTTCCTCAGGCAGATGATGCGAGGTGCACGGAGCACTCACATGATATTTGCAGGAGTTGCACCACATAGTCATTTTGCCGCTGATGTAGCCACCTACAGGTAAAACATACACTGATTTAATGTTAAGTATCGGACATGACTCAGAAAGGAGTCTGAAGAAGCGATCATATATTACATTTTTCCTTTAAAATGAACACACTTTGAGTAAAAGCTGATCAATTCAGTTTGACCTAGAACACAGAAAGTAGTTCCCAGGTGAAGAGACACTATCCCGGGAGAAGACAACCCGCTTTCATCTCCTACCTTTGCGGGCTCCGGTCCGGATGATGAGTGTCGAGCCCTTGTGTTGCGCCCCTCCTTTTATAGCCTAAAACCCGACACCTCTCATCCAACTCAGCCGGTGGGGAAGATACAAAAGAAATAAATAAATAATAAAACGGGATGGGATAATGTTACTAGATGTGACGCGGTGACAAATGATCGAGGCGGGTTATATTTAGTAAAGGGAGCCTCAAAAATAACCCGTTAGATCAGACGCAGGATTTATGGCAAATATGACACGTCATCAATACAGAAGATACAAGTGTGATGTTCCACGTGCGTCGAGAGCGATCATTAAAACCATTTCCAGGGGTACAAATGTTAATGAATGTTAATTAAATAACAACAAAATGTTGATTTTGTGGCCAATCATCAGTAGGCCTGTACCTGGCAGGGACCGGTGCCGTGGTGTTTATTGAGGAATCATCATCATATTAGCACAATGTGGACTTCTCCAGATAAACAGATTCATATTAAGAGAAAGCTCAAAGTCTTGTGTGCTTATCGATCACTCTCCCTGCGTCAGCTTTCATTCAACAAACACACCCTGACACAGAGGGACTATTTCCCCGCTAGGGGGTTGTTTGACCCCCCTGTTTAAGAATGGATTTTTCACTCAGCCGCCACATTTGAAAACAGCCCTAACTTTTATTTATTAATAAAAAAATGTTATGGTAGAGACACCAGACACGTTTTTAACCCATGTGTTTTGTTGGTATTGGCTTTGCGGTCACAGACCCCACTGCTGTACAGTGGTGGAAGAAGTACTCGGATATATTATATATATACATTATATTACAAGTAAAAGTACACAAGTATTATCTGCAAAATGTATGCATCATAAGTAAAAGTCCTTGTTATGCATAAAATTGCTCCCTGTGACTGACATAAATCATAAATGACATAAATAACACTGATGCATCAGTGTGTAAGCAGCTGCTGGAGTTGGAGCTAGTTTTATCTAGCTCTATTATTGGTAGGAGAAAAACTAAGTGATGCATACATCTGTTTTTATGTTTTGAGCCATTTCTCTAAACTTTGATTTTTTTAGTCAATATTTGATTATTTGAGCTGTTAAATGAAACCATGTGAGAAGTTTAGAGGACAAATCTGCCATTGGTGTAACTGCTAACAGATAGACACCTGAGCCACAACTACACACTGCTTGTTTTTATGTAATCACAAAACACAAATGTTGGGTTTAATTCTTAACAATGAATTGTATTTTTCTAAATATGTTTTAAATGTAAAATCTTAATCTGAAAATGAACTAATTCAATTCAATTCAGTTCAATTCAATAAAAAAAAACGTTATTTGTCCCCGGGGAGCAATTAAAGACGGCATCATAGGGCAGTTCCACATAAAACAGCATAGAAAAACTAGTTAAAACAGTTAAAAAGCTGTTTAAGCTGTTAGATAAGAAAGTACAATATTTTGTTCTGAAATGTGGTGTAGAAATATGAAAAATTAGATAAAGTACAGCCAATGATTAAGTCCTAGAGACTAGCACAGGGTTTCTATGACCATGTAAAACAGAAGTAAGCTAAGGTTAGCGGTTAGCTAAGTCAGTCTTCTTCTTGCTGAAATGAAATGAGTATATATATATATATATATATACACTACCGTTCAAAAGTTTGGGGTCACCCAAACAATTTTGTGTTTTCCATGAAAAGTCACACTTATTCACCACCATACGTTGTGAAATGAATAGAA
>JAVQJL010034957.1:0-13146 GCA_036024295.1 Nannoperca obscura
GGTGCAAACCCCCCACGGGTGGGGCGACTACCGTTCTGAAGCCTTGAGTCAATTTGGCCGTCGCCACCTTGGTTTTTTGGAGCCAGAAGTGACCATAATTGGACAAGAGGGTGGAGCTAGGGGCGGATCTGACAGAGAACTGAATAGCTACCGATACATTAACGCACCCCCACCGTCTACAGGTTACCAGCCCGGCAGGGCCAGGTACCGTAAGCACAGGAAACGCCTAAATTATCAGTTTACACTAACTAGCTTGGATTAACTGGGATGCTAATTTTGGCGAACACAGTGATGGTACTGTGTTGAGACTGTGATGGCACTGTGTACATTTAAATAGCCGCAAACATGCTTTGCATTGCTATCCCTCTATCCTGATATCCTGTGGCGACTTGTCAATCACAAGGTAGCCACACCCTAAAGCATACCCTGCTTTCTCCTCTATCCTCTACTGTATTGAAGACTTGTAATGAAGCCACTGAGACCATAAAGTCATTAGGAAAATGTTTACTGAGGTAATAAATCAAGTGAGAAATACCCGGAGGGTAATTTTCTCATAGACTTTTATACAATCTGACTTTTCTTTTCAACCAGTGGAGCACACCCTGCTGGCCATTAGAAAGAATGCAGGTTGAAGGTACTTCCGCATTGGTTTAACTTTTAAGACCCGTACGCTACATCCACTCCTTTTATTTAGTCTGCCTCTTGTACACACACGCCTTAAATTCAGATTTTACGTAAGTACAGAAAAACTTCCCCCCTTCAGCAGATTCATGTGAAAACAGCCTTCTCTTATTTAACTCTGCACCTACACCATTCTGCAAAGTGAAGATCAAACATCACAGTGAAGGAACAACACAAAGTGACATTAACCACTGAGCCAACTAACACTGGTATATTTACAACTTAGTTCCTATACCGCATAATTCATATTTTTAAGTATTCTCATGTATCCACATGTTTTAATTTGCACAACTGTGCTATTGTATTTTGCTGCTGTTGAAAGCAAATTATATTTTGTACATTTCAATTTGTGAGCTCTTGTAGTGTATTCTTTCACTGTTTGCTGTTACAGTGGCTCCCACAAGGATAGTTTTGTTATATCGATCCAAAAAGAGAGAGAAATTTGTCTTTTCTCTGAATTGTTACATTAATGTAATGCGGTCAAACAGTCAAGGGTCGATTTTAAGTTTCGGTGGGATAAGCTGAGCTCAGTGTGGTGTCGTGTGACTGGAATAAATGACAGTCAGTATCAGATATTGTTTATGGGCATAGAGAACTAGTGAACAAGATTGGGGAAACTGTTATGTTTAAAAGGCTGACTACAGGCTATAATTCCACCTTTCTGAGCGTGTAAGCAGTCCAGGTCAGGAACTGCTTCGTGCTTGCTGCTATAGTGGGATCAGATGACTGTACACTGAGAGTTCACGGGCCCAGGAGGAGGTGAAAAATGATCAGAGGGCTCGGTGGGTGCAGCGGGGTCTATGATTGGTCAAATTGACCCTCCTAATGTTCTGCGGTGAGATGAGATGTGAGAGGGAAGTGTGTCAGGGTGCATTATGGGCCTGTTTCACTGCTCTTAAGCTCCTCCAAAAATTATACGCTTTTTTGCATCAGCAATGCTTTGAGTGTTATTCAAATGCTATTGGACAGCTGTTTCAACAACATTTGAATACTGTTTGAGGCCCCGCGGCAGTATTGATTTCTAAAATGCTATCTCGCAGTAAAACCTGTTCATGTAATTACAGCGTTTTGAGTCAGTATGATTCATTTAAACCACTCTCCACATGAAATTAAAACGATATCACCTGCATTATTTTTCAGAGACACCACTTTTGACATCACTTAAACATGTCTGAATGATGTTTGAATATAGTTCCTGCATGGTTTAAAATCAGTTTGAGTGACATTTGTTATCTTTCCAAGTTCTACAACAGTGAGCACTGAGCAGCCAGATCTGCTGATCTTGAGATTGTGCTCCAAAAGACTTAAAATCTAATTTGAGTGGGAGAACAAACAATAGCCAGAGGATTTTGGACAATGTTGGTGGATGCACAGTGAACTGAGTGTCCAATTTACTGTATAAGCCCAGAAGATAAAACTAAACTCCAAATCCAAACAAAACGCTGAAGAATTTACAGCATATGTTGTGTTGTAGTAATAACTCAAAGTAAATATGTCAAACAATCCTGCAGAGTTAAGGAATTTTCTAAACTTTGGATCAAATATTGGCACACAAATATGAGAGAAAAATACAGAGAATCATGCAAGGACATGCACAATTTGTTGTAACTGATGTAATACTACCATAATATAACAACATTGACCTAATAACACAATGCAGTCTGCAAGCCAGGGTAATGAATATGAGGGAAAAAATGACTTCCACACCGACAGTCAGGAAAAAAAGACATGCTGGCTCAGCGCCCAGAGCATTAAATGACAGGCTGAAGTTCAGAGGCATTTATTTGTCATAATACTAAACTAACTTGAGATCAGCTGATATCTGTCAACATGCTTAACTTAACATTGACGTGATACAACACTGAGAGACAGCGTCAGCAATGTTGACATCAAACAGGAAAAACTAGAAGACAACGAGGGAAAATCCAGCTCAAATAAGAAAATGACGAAGGTGAAGATGAAGAAGTGCGGGATTCATCTTGTCTTCAAAGAGCTCGGTTAAGTGGTTATCTGAAACGAGGCGCTGGGAACGGGGTGCAAAGCCATAATTGGATGCTTGTCCCCAGCCAATTTTTCAGGGCAAATTATCAGCGCATGGGTTGGACTGCTGGAGCCACATTGTGGAGGTGAGAACAGTGGGAGCTTTGAGGGGCCAGCGTGACACGCTAATAGAATCATTTAGCACACTGGGATAATGACAGCATGTGATGGATGGAGCAACGGGCCTGCATCTGCTGCCGCTGCGTTCGCCCATGCTGACTCACTGAAGAGGTGAGTAGCGCTGCATCAGGATCTGTGTGTGCCCGTGTGCATATTTCTGTATCTGAATGTGGGTGTTTGCATATGTGTGTGTGGGCTGAAACGTGAAGCGTGTATAGGCATGGCAAAGGCCACCTTGGCAAAATGCACAGAGCCATGTCTATCTCTGAGCGTGTGACTAAAATGATGACTGGCATGCTGCTCTACGCTGTGTCATCTCGGCTTAGGGCCGCCTTGTGTGCCCTCCCCTACACCCAAAAAACAAACTGTCACTCACAGCTTGCCACTGACCTCCAAATGTCCAAACTCAAACAGAAAAAAGAAACATACTTTGGATAAGAATAACTTTAGAAATGCAATCATTTCTAACTTTTTATTCGCTGACATGGAATGCTATACTGGATCACCACTTCAAAGTTAGAGATTGTAGAGAAAATTGGCATAATTCAAACGTTGCATGCTGCCACTGTCATTACTGCAGTACAGTAAGCGTCTACAGTTTATATTGTGCAAGTGTGTGTTTGTGCCCACACCTATAGAGTAGTGAAATGGGAGTTATGTCACGCAGCAGGGTTTCAGGAATACAAGTCCAGTTTATTGTCTGCACAGACAATATTAGGTTTATGGAAGTTGATGCACTTTTAAGGACCGTATAGCTAGTTTAAATCATCAATACAAAAGATCACTGTGCTAAAAAAATTATTTTAAGTTTGCTACAAGACTCAGAAAGAGAAAAAAATGTAATGGAAAAAAATACAAAGGGGCACATCCAGTCACTGATGTTAGAATTCTGCAACCCTATGGAAGGGTGACGTTTGGGATTGTGACTTATAAAATTGTAGATGATGTCAGTTTACAACAAAGTATTTAAAATTTACTACAGCTCTGAGGCCAGTGTTTCCGTAGCATTTACAGCCACTTACCATGGCAAAGTGACAAAGAAATGGCAAAAACATAATTTCTGACAATAAATGTTGAAATATTTATAAATGACAAACTTAACATAACTACATTATCCAGGAGCCATCCATGCTGCTATTTCTGAGGAACACTGACTGATGGAAAATACTTCCAGATCCTATAACTTATGTCACTATATGTCACAAACTCTATATGTTGTATGTATTGTATTGTAACATAATATATTCAATATTTCCTTAAAGACAGAGTCATTCTATTGTGATCATTTAAATCATAAACCACAACTTGCTGTGATATTACTCCACGTCAACTTAATGTGTATCCATTTGTTGTAAAAACAACAATCATGTTCATAGTTAAATGTAAACGCTCAGTAGACGGCCCAGCATGTGACTGGGGTGTGTAGAATCTTAATGTAGAGGGTTGTATGTGCTATATAGTTGGCCTGAAGCGTCTCCATGCAGGAGCTGAAGTAGCGTGAAGCTGTCAAGAGAAGATCTTATCCACTCCTGCGTGTTGCACACTGCTTCCCTATGGGAAACACAACCTCACATCCAACACACACAGAAGATAATATGTGTATTCCGCGCTTCTCTCACAGATAAGGATACACATGCATACACAAAAAGACGGCCTCGAACACATACACATAGAAACAACGAGAGAGTGAGAAAAGGGGTGGGGGGGAGTGGTGCAAGAAAAGGGAAAGAGCGAGAGAAAGGGCAGTGGGAGAAAGAGTGCAAGATAAAGAGAGTGAAAGAAGGGCTTCACAAACAAAAGAAAAGTCAGTTACACACAGGGAGCGAGGAGGGCAGGGGAAAAAAGCACTGAAAAACGAAAATCAGCAAAAAAAAACAAAAAAAAAGAGGGCAGAGAGGAAAAAAAACCCAGCCTTCAGCTTCGGAGTGGGAGGAGTGAGAAGGAGAGGCAGCAGAGGAGAAGGAGGACAGAGAGAAAGAAAGAAAAAAAGGGAGAAAAAGAGAGAGAGAAAGAGGAGGAGGAGGAGGAGGAAGAGGAGGAGAGTGTCAGGGGGCTAGGGGTGATTAAGCCTGGGGTCTCCTCTCTGCAGAGACACGTGCGCAGACTTAATCAAGTCGACGCCAGCCAGCCACATTTCCACATTACTCCCTGGCCGCCTGCCTGACAGGTCCGAAAGAGGGAAGGGAAGAGGAGCTAAAGGAGTCCGCCCGCACCGCACACCCACCCGATCTCTCCTCCTCCGTCTCCTCCTCCTCCTCCTCCTTGTCTTCCACCAGGCCCCAGAGCGATGCCAGAACACATGTGAGCAGCATTAGAGGGAGTGGATGGGTTAGTGAGCAAAGAGCAGAAATACTACTGACTCCACTAAATGAAATGTACTATGTACTATGAAACCACCTGTATCTTCTTAAGCGAGAAGCTGTGGAGATATAAAGATTATCTATTGGTTATTTTATCCAGTGAATGTCATCTTTGGTAGGTAGTTTTAGAATTGCAGTCTGAATATCTCAAGAAGGTCATATCTGAGCATGAAATGAATGATTATGTTTCTCTTTTAGTCACGTTACACACAAACACGACCACACACACAAAGACTCATACTAAAAATACACAGTACACACGTTCAACCACACTGTCTCAGTTTCATAGACTCCTTAGTTTTAATTTTTAATTTTTGACATATTCTCCCTCTAAAAGAAAAAAACTGTGCACCTTCTCTTCCCTCTCTTTTCTCCCCCTCCACTGCTCATATTTCACGTTGACGCTCTTTTTTTCTCTCCTCGCTGGAGGCCAAGTGGGTCCGGGCCCAAGGTAGGGTATAGCGATGTCATTTAATAAGCAGCTTAACTCCAGCACACACGCCACAGAGAACGACCTGCACAGGCATCTACACTACAAAAAATGACCAAACTAAAACCTTTTTCTGTTTTAGTCTAAATCAGAATACTTGTACCATAATCTATCTCTACATCTATCTACTCTAGTGCAATGACACTGCAAACTAATACAGAAGAAAACATGCACTGCACAGTCCACACTTTCAAGTAAGGGAGGAGTTAAGCAATGATGAAAAATACCCTGCTCTTCATGTACAGTGTCCATTCAGCCATTGCATTTTTTACAGCGGAGCTCAATGTTATTTCACAACAATGAGGCCTGCTTACAGCATTTCCAGTAATGGGTCAACTTCTAATCTCCTGGAGTGAAAGTCCCTGATAGAGATGGAAACAGAGAGACATTTGGTTCCACGCTGCTGTTTCTGAACAACTACTGAGGTGTAATTTCAACGTATCAGCGAAACAAGGGCAGGCCTGTGCCACTCTAATCTGTCCTAAAATTATGCACAGGTGGTTTGGTGATAAGGTTGGGGGGTGTAGATACAGTGTGTGACTGTGTGTGCGTGCATACACTTGTGTATCCCCTGGCACCATATCAAGTACAAAGCTCACTCCTAAACATATGCATGTGTGTGCACGTACAAACACACAAGGGGGCCTTCAGTGGTCTCCTCTGACCTGTGAGTGAGGGCTAATTAAGTGAAGGGAGATGACAATGAACAAGGGCCTCCCATAGGCCAAACCATCACTCAGGCCTGCTGTAATGAACACCCACCTACAGGTGTTCTGATCCCTAGCCAACTCCACACACACACACACACACACACACACACACCTCCTTTAACACATAAGGGTGCATACTCAAACATGCTTCCATATGTACAGTACATTATTAGTGCATGCACACATATGTTAGCAACACACCGGAAAAAAAGCAGCTTGCATGCCGACATATGGTATACTACACAACAACACACTGACACATGCACACACTGACATTTCAGAGTGGTGCGGCAGCTCTGTGGGCTGTCACAACTGCAGCACTGACAGCTCATTACTGAAGAGTCTGCCATCAGAAACAGGCATACACTCACTAACATCTGTCACATGCTCCACTGGACTCCAAGCTCGATCAAACAATAATTACACGTTACTGGTAAGTGTTGTGTGGACTTAAAAACATGTTACACTAGGAAAGCCACGCAGCTTTATTGGATACTTTCCATTTACTTTTAAGCTATCTAATGTCTAAATAAAGTATATTTTTCTCTATTAGCAAGGTGGTGTCATGTATCACACTGTATTTGGTTTTCTGACTTGATGAAGGCTCTCAGGAAACGGTAATCAAATCTACACGCCTTGATGTTTTCATTTCACATTTCAATTGAGAATAATCTGCGGCATAATTTACGCTACCAAAGCAGAGTTCCTTCATGGTAAAGCACAATTTAAATGTATTTCCCTCACAAATTAAGACCAGGTCTCCCCTGCTGCCTCGCCTTTTCCATTTCCATTTCCAATGAATGATTAAACTTCACCATTTCATTTCCTAGAAACATGCCAAGTTGAGTGCCATGGCTACGCCCGGAGCGCAACTTCTGCCTACATTTTATGGGCTTAATTAACGGACCCTAATTGCTTCTGAAAATAAATAAATAAGGCGGCCAGCCGAGCCCATCCTACTGTTAACGGATTATTTCCTCTCTGAAAACAATAACAGAATGTTCTGGTTTGTTCCCTAGGGGCCAGTTAAAGATTCTCTGCCTCGATATTTGTTACAGACGGGTTATAAATGTAGAAGTTGGTCTTCCTTGACTCCTTCAGAGCGGTGTGTCTAACAAATGACACTGACAGGAGATTGAGTGGAACAAGCGTTCATTTGTTCTGAAACGTAATATTTTCCCATGTCACAGTAGTCATCCGGAAAATTAACCTTGGAAAAACATTACAGAAATAAGGAAGTCTCTCCAACTTTGATGAGTTTGAAGCTCACACAATCCCTACTGGCGCAATCACTATTCTGCATGTAATGAGAAAGGCCTCTAGCCAAAACAAAGGCAGTCCGTTCAAAAGAACATTCCCCCCCCCCCTTCCCTGGTCTTTCTAGTACTGTGACGAGAGGAAATGAGTCTCGACATCAAAGTCTAAAGAGGAAGTGACTCTCTTCCTCTCCTCTGTGTGGAGCTGTCTTTTACACCTGACAACCGAACACACACACACACACGTACATGTCCAAATACACCGCCTAGCCATTTTGTTTCCGCCCTCTCACATAAACCATGATATCACCCGATGGTGTAATGGCAGGTTGGGGGCCACAAACACCTCAAGATTTCTCAGAGGCCCGGGAGAAGAGCCATTGGAAGTTTTATATGGTGGGAGAGTTCACATTTTGTGGGGGAGGCTCGTCCTGCGGTGGAATGCAAATATTTAGCTTGCCCCTGGTATAAAATGAAAATTACACAGTACGACAGGAATACCTGTGCAGATACCCAGGTGATCGCCAGCCTGTCTCCATCCACCAGGACGTAAATATAGTAATTACCCATAAGCCTCATTGGCACAAAGGGGAGTCAGTGAACGAGTCTCACCTGTTGTTGCTGGACAATGATTCTTGACTAAAAATGAACTTGTGCTTGCACAGCAGGACCGCGGATGACACAACCAATCATGGAGGCCATGAGAATGTTTCACTGAGATTTAGGGTAGACGTAAATATTTGTTGCTCTGTGATAACGAGCAGGGGATTTATTTGAGTGGGAGACACAACAGCCAAGAGTCGGGTCAACAATACTGCTTGGGGAAAGTATGCGTGTGTGTCAGTGAATGGGAAGGGAAGGGGTGCTTAGGTTCACTGTTGCCATTTCCAGGCAACCCCCATGACCCGTATTTCACTGAGACATGCTCATACATCCCACTGCTAATGCAACCTAGCTGTAGCTAGTGAGAACGAAAGGCCTCTGGCCATGTAGACACAAACACCTCCACTGTTTACATAGTGTAGTCTGACACCGTGTACAGTGACCAGTGGTGAACTGTGTTAGAGAATGACAGAGAGAAAGAAAGCTGAAAAAAAAAAAAGAAAATGTAAGAACAAAGTGCATGGAGAGACATGTGAAAAATAGTGTGAGAAAATAAAAACGAATTAGTAGAGCAAGCGAGTTATGAAATGTCAGAAACAAGACAGAGAAAGGGAGGGAGGGAAGAAGAGGGACAGTGCCCCCTACAGAGAGAACAGAAAAGTCTTACTGCAGTGACCTTGACATTGAGTGAAAAAGACAGAGGGGAAAAAAAGACAGGAAAAGGCAAAAAGAGCGGCGCATTCTGTGTCTGATGCAATGGCAGCTGGGTATTACTATATAGTAATAGTTAAGTAAGTACATAAGTATACATTTGCAGTTATAAAATACAACTTAAAACAAAACAAAAAAACTAAGATGTGTGTCACTAATGAGTAGACTGAAGTTATATTTAAACTGATAATGGAGGCTATTTAGTTTTTCATGCACACTTACAGTCACAGACATTTTTCATCTCTTGTTAAAGTAGAATGCTTTGAATTATCCTCACCACATATTCTTCCAAGAAAAGTCACTTTCTTTTGCACTTCTTTCGTGTATTAAGCAAGCCAGTATTTCATTGGTGCAGCCTATAAGTGTGCATATGAAAGAAAAAGACTGTCTCCTCCTATCCACATGTGTCTTCTCCTCATGTGTGCGTTTGTGTATTTATGTGACTTACGCGAATGTCTTACTGCTTGCTGTGAGCGTGTGTGAGTGTCTAAATGGATTTTCCAGAGGCCTACAATTGCAGTGCCATGTGTGAGAGGTTCTTTCCCTCGTATATTGGCCATGACACCCTCCCTCCGCCAGTGCACAGCACAGCAGCCAGCAGCACCTGCTGCACCATAAACACACCTGCAATGCAGTAAAACCATGGAAACACCCAGCATGGAAAATAACTTCACAATAGAATACAATACAACTGAGACGACCACACAGCTGCACCAAGACTATACACAATATATGTGTACAACATACTTTTTAATGTATTTTTTCCATCAAAATGGATATACAATTCTACATTCAAACAGAAAGGAGATTGTTCTGGGGACATAAAAAAGTGGATGACAATGATCAGCAAGCGATGTGCTGCAGCATATAATAGACTATACTGCAGAGAAACTTTGTTTTGGTTTTCAATGACTAAAAACAACAAATTGGCCAAAAAATTACATGTGTGGCCTGCATTTGGTCAACACGCAGTGCTGCTGTACAGCCTCACTGCTCCTCTTGCCAGCAGAAATCTTGACCTCAGAGTTGTCTTTCTGCTGGACTCCTTGTAGTTCTGGAGCTGGCATTCGTCTTCATGGAGGACTGTTCTAACTTAAAGGAGGTGGAATTGCAATTGAAGCAGCTCTTTTAATTTCTTTATCCCCTTTTTGTGTGAGAATCACTTGCTATCAGTCAAGAAGGAGACAGGCCCAGACTTGTCTGTGTCCAATAAGAGCTAAGTCAGCCAAAATAAGGTTGGAGGTATATAAAAGGTAATCTTTTCTTTGTAGGAGAAAATGCAGAGGGCCTTAATTAATTTCACCTTCCCAGCTTTTCCATCATGTCTGGTTTTGTAAAGCTCATTCTGAGAGCCCTACAAATGTGATTTTAGTGTCTTACAAGATCCTCCTTGCTTTCACTGTCACTGGTTGTATTTTATGCCATAAATGTCAAATTTCATAGAAAGTTTACCAAATCTTTTTCACTCTGCCAAAATCAATACGCAAACCTGTATGTAACGGCTATCACACATTATTTTACACAACATACACATCACAAGACTCAAGCTAGCGGTTCTGTAAGACTGTACTTGGGCACAGTAGAGCAAAATGCTAACATTAGCATGCTGACAATGCTAACATGCTGATGTTTAGCAGGTTCATTTGCTAATTGAAACTAATGTAATTGGTTTCACAGTTATTTGGTGATGAACCAAAGTGTTGAACAATTAAAAGTTAAACCTGACCTGCTGATAGCTCTTGATGAAAAGTCAAAGGATCACCAGAATCACTAGGATTTGGGGGCACCCCAGTGGCTTAGTGGTTGGTGCACATATCACATGGTCCGATAGTGTTTGTTTGAGTTCATTCAAACTTGACTTTTTGAAAAAGCTACAGCCCTCATCTGTGCCGTATTTCATGGCAATCCATCCAGTGGTCGCTGAGATATTTCAGACCAAAGTGGTGCACCAACCAAACAACCAACCGACAGACTGACATTGCCGTCCTAGAGCCAAATCGTTAGCTTGCATTCCCAGAAAACCATTTTCACTGATAGCAATTCATGCTCACCCACTACATGAGATGAACAACTCACATTCCCACACTGCAACATGTGGGCCTCATCCTATGAACATTATAGCAGCCCACTTGACCAGTTTAATTAACTGTAGTATGTCTGCACCCAAAGACAGCTTAAAGCAGCTTAAAGTGTAAAGAGACTGGGAATGAGTCAGAATGAGATGGCTGATGTAGTGCATCAGTGTAAAAAGACCTTGAGAGAAACCCAGCAATGAAACAACCAACCGCGCTGCCCTCCCTCACCGCACCGTGACAAAATAGCTTGTAAACCACACCCCAAGTTTTGACAGCTTTGCGTATGAGCACACATGTGCCTTATAACAATTCAACATAAATGAAGGAATGGAAGAAAAAAAAAAGTAAAAGGGGAGAAAGAAATCTTACAGCTGCTCTGTTGGGGATGATTTTTTAGTTCTTTTTAGAAATTGTCTTAAAGGAAAAGCAAGAGGAAGATAGCAGTTGGGTTCAGTGGTAATGGTGTGATTAATTTTGGATGTTTATTACGAATTTGTCAAACTGACGGGACGGGTGACAGGTGCTGAAAGCTGGTCCAAGTGCGGACACTGTATGATGGTTTGCAGATCTTTTTCCATAACCCCTAGCAACTGGATCGAGCCCAGTTGGCTAGCTGAAGGCAGTAATGGGACCGTTTCTCTCCCTCCTTTCACCCTCTCGTTTACTTCTCCCTATATCCATCTCTCTCCTTCTCTCTCTCGTCCTTCTCCATCCACCCCACCCCAGCCCCCTGTTCCAACTTCTTTGGAAGGGCCTAATAGGACTCAAAGCTGGAAAGGAAAATATGGATGTAGGAAAAAAAATACTTGTTGCCTCCCAAACATCAGGGCTTTGGCCTAAGTAATATGATACAGTCGTACCCTGTGTCAGTGATAAATACGATAGGAAGAACTTCTTTCATGTGTTTCTTTCACCAGAGAGAGAGAAGAGAAAAATATATTCCCACCCTTCCAGTATGTGCCAATGTGTACCATATTAGTATGTGTTTCTGTGTGTGTCTTCTGTTTAATGCAAGGATAAGTGTCACAGTTATCCCCACGTGCAACCTCCGGTGTGTGTGTGTGTGTGTGTCATGCCTTTCCAGAGCTCTGCGGGTCCTCTATTAAGGCCAGTCAGTCAGCCAGTTAGTCATTAGGAGCCAAGTTGTCACTAGTGGGCCTGCAGGTCATTCATCACCTAACAGGCCCACGGGACAGAGACAGGGAGCAGGGAGCAGGGAAGGCAACTTGAGATGCATGCATGGATAAGACACGAGACACACACACACACACACACATCCTAATTATACATAAGCACGCTTGCTCATTCAGATTGTGTGCACTAACATGTTGCAGGTTTCTGTCCCGTCCTTGTGATTTTTATTGTGCATGTAACAATATTCGCCACATAATAAAAAAGGCTTTTTACAGGGCCCAGGCTTGTCAGTGGAGGGAGCGGGTGCAAAGAACGACGTTAATATCCAATATCACCACCCAGCTCAGGGCCCCTTTTTTATGATAATTCACCATACATGACAGCCTATTTCTGCTTTAAAAACAATTAAATGGTTTAATTTGGCTGCCAGTCAAGTCCTTGCTGCCCCGTCAACTCCAACAAGCCCAGGAGAAGAAAACGAAAAGAAAAGTTGATGTTGTAAAAAGATAGTAAGCTACAGCTAGTGGTGAAAAGAGGATACCTGCAAATCAAACATCTTTGTGTTTGTGGGCCTATGACCCTTTTAACCTGCAATTTAAAAAGCTTTTACAATATCAGCGGAATCTTCCCCAGTGGCCCACATCTATCTGAGTTACAATTCAAGACAAAACACCTTTATTCACTTCCTTTTCATTGTGGTTGATTGTGAAGCTCTGGCAGAAACTGAACATAATATCAGTTTGAAAGTTCTCTCTGCGTGACTGTGGCTGGTGGGAGCTGAGATTTGAACCGAATATATTACAAGTCCCTGATTTAATCTCATAATAGTCGGCTTTAATGTCCAAATGCAAGACATACACTACCGTTCAAAAGTTTGGGGTCACCCAAACAATTTTGTGTTTTCCATGAAAAGTCACACTTATTCACCACCATACGTTGTGAAATGAATAGAAAATAGAGTCAAGA
>JAVQJL010034969.1:0-17731 GCA_036024295.1 Nannoperca obscura
TAGATAGATAGATAGATAGATAGATAGATAGATAGATAGATAGATAGATAGATAGATAGATAGATAGATAGATAGATAGATAGATAGATAGATAGACTATATTAATCCCCATGGGGAAATTGCACTGTTGCAGCAGCAAATGGAACAACTACAAGAATCAACATAACAAGATTATAAAAACATTTAGATATGTTTATCTGTACAAATCAGTATGTGCAATCCAGTATAAAATGTGTAAATATTATACATTGCCATGTACAAAACTACCCAAAAACATTGTCCATTTCCACTCAGAGGAAAGGTCAAGACATAAGCAGCTCAAAAGCATGAGATATTTATTATACAACATAGTAAAGAAATAGGTTACATATAAAATCCCCCCAAAAAAGATAAAACAAACAATTGTTAAAAATCGGGTTAGTAAAAGCTATGATATTAAAGTGTTTTAAAAGCAGAGAGAAAGATGCTCAGTGGAAGGCTGTTCCATACCTGAGGAGCAAATTTAGCAAAGGCCCTTCATTTTTAACCTCAACTTTAGAAGAAGGGAGGTCACCAAGTACTGGTTACAGTGTCTAAACAGCAGTACATCAAGTTTGCTGAGGTCTGCAAGTCTGAATGATAGGTATAAATGTGTATCTTCTGGGTAGCTATGGAAGGGGATGTTGTGGCTGTAGATGATATGTACCAAGTGTAGTAAATACAGAGTGAACGAAATAGGCCCCAGAATTGATCCTTGTGGTATACCATGTTTGATCTCAGCCTTGTGGGAGGAAGAAAAATAATTTCGTATTAGCTACATAGGATGAAAGACGAGCAGTACCTTCTACATACTAGGATTCACTATTAAATAAGAATTTTAGATATATAAAGAAGCTGTTAAGATGTAAGATACATATGTGAAACTTTTTCAGTGGTCTCTTTTAGTCCTGAAGAAATAATGGCACCATACCCATGTAGTTTGCACAGACCTGCTTCAACTAGACTCTGACTCTAGGGACAGGGCTGCCACTTGATCCACCTGGAGCTACATTTTACAGAGTGAGTGAGAAATGACCATTCACACTGTGTTAAGTCAATCAATTATATTGCTCCTTGTAAATCTCTAACAATTAGTGTCTGAGTGTAACTTCCTAGAAATGGAGCCCAGACTAGAACAAGCTCTTTGTGCCTGGACTTTATCCAAGCAGGCATTGTGTGTGTGTGTGTGTGTGTGTATGTGTGTGGAATGTCTCAGCATACTATGTTCATGGTAGTTCTATGCAATCACATACTCATGTTGGCATGAATGACACCACCTGGTAGAGATTACCTGTGGTAGAGCCAAGCATTGATGTACAATTAGCGCAGGGCTTACGCCTGGCCTGGCCTGCTGGGCTAGTAAATAGCAGTGGGTAGCTTAGCGATTGGATTTTACAACTAACACCTGCCCCTTATGGGCAAGAGGTAGGTAGAATGTTTTACAACCACACCATTAACCTGAGGAATTAGAGCTCACGTGTGGCGCTGCTATGACTATGACCTACATTCTTTATACATCTTGTCAGAGCTTCTCATGATCTTATTGATGATCATTTCTACTTTGGGAGATGATAATAATAATAAAAAGTCAGACATTGTATGTGCTTTTATGTCACGGAGTAAGGTTTAATTGGAACATACATTTAGCATCTATTTGGGGGTCATTAATTATGTTAGTTTGTTCATTAGTGTGTTTTGCCCACATAAATATACAGTAAATGATTAATTATTATCATCCAAATACATCTTTTATTTAAGCAAGATAATGATATACATGTAAGAGCACAATGAAAACCTCTTTGTCCCTGCTGCGTGCTGGCAAAGCACTTGCTCACAATGTTTCTCCTGCTCTTTCTGGATCTCAGCTCTCAAGTTTGCCTGCATGCTCACTCATTTTTGTCATTTTGATTGGTTGTTTTGTCTCTAATCTGATTGCCAGTAGTATTATCAGTTACAATTTGGGGAGCTCTGGGAGAATGGTTAGAATGCACACCCCAACAGCAGTCTATAATGTATAAGCTTGAAACAAAGGTATCTTGTTCTGCCAGATTTACAACAGTTAACTTAGCTGGATTCCAGCTACACAGCCGAGGCATTAAAATCATTAATGTAGAACATTTCTTTTAAAAAGTAGCTTTAATTGTGCTTGTGCATTTCAAATTAAAAAGATCTAACAAGATTATATTGGACAGTGTGCTACATCTGATTGTAAAAGCATGCTGTAATAAGTCATTTATAAGTAATAAATGATTTATGCTTGCACAAATATAACTCAAGTCAACGACAAACATGTCGGTTAAAACTTGCTTTATGTGAGGAACATGCAACTATGGAGAAGTCAAACATAAAATCCAAAGCTAAGACACTATTCTGAAACCTCAAGTCATATCGAAGAAATAAAATACTATTAACACAAGCTACTAAACAAATCAGCTCTTGAATACTTTCTGAATCATTTGGAACAGAACAACAATAACAGTACATTTTGGGGGCATTTAAGAAGCCAGTGTGAATAAAGGTTCTTTGTGTTTCTAGATAAATGCTACAGTAGCTCCACTGTCCTTAGTGGGTGGGAAGATCGCAGTGAAAAGGACAGCTTAAGGCAAAACAATTATTAAACTTCACACATCTGACAATTAGATAAGGGGTGGGGGGGAATTGATCTCACTGACAGGCCCAAACTTTCCTCTTTTAGTCAACAACCTGGACTTCATTTCACTGAGGCAAGGGACAAAACAGTTTTGAGAAGAAGCCAGAATACTGTAAGGATTCAGTTTCTAGCTGCCCATCAAAGGTAAGACAGCTGTGAACTAGCTGACTGATGACCGACTACTCATAATGGTTGCAAACTGGTAAGAGCCATGTCTACAGCCACTCAGACATTTAGAGGCCCAGGATGTCAATGAAACAGGCTCAGGAAAATCTTCACAACACAAGCGCTTTGTGTTACCCTTCTGTCTGTGAAAAACTTTCATCTGAAAAGAAAGTGGCCATTATTATGTGGGCGGGATCTGTAAAATGTGGACCTGTTCTCTGTGTGAAGCAGTCATAGGTTGGAGTGGACTAGGGGGGATTTTGATGCCTTTCATAACTTATATACAAATGTGCCCATGATTGTTAAATTGTAAATCACACAGGGGCAGCGTGTTGCACTGAAGTATTATGTGCTTACTAATTTGTTTGCCATCCTTAAAGCTGCGATAATCATTATTTTTGTTAAGAGGTCAACAGTGGGTCAAATGCATAATGTGAAGGAGGTCGCTCGTAGTAACCAACCCACAGAGAATTATCACCCAAGTCTGTAGTTCCCTTTTTTAGCCTCTTTCAGCACATTGTTTTGTTTTAATGTTTTGGTTAATTCCCGGGCGGCACGGTGGTACAGTGGTTCGCACTGTGGCCTCACAGCAAGAAGGTTCTGGGTTCGACCCTGCTGGTGGGGGAAAGTTTGTATGTTGTTCTCCCCCTGTGCCTGCGTGGGTTTTCTTCCTCCCACAGAGTGATTCTAAAATTGGCCGTAGGAATGAGAGTGTGAATGGTTGTCTGTCTTTGTGTTAGCCCTGTGATGGACTGACTCGCCCGATGCTAGCTGGGATCGTCTCCAGCACTCCCCTGGATAAAGCGGGTATAGATAATGACTGACTGGTTCATTCCCATTGCTCTCAAACCTGTTTCCAGGTGCTGCTGCCAAACAGCAGACACACAGTTAGGGACTAGCTGGTGGAGCTAGTGGAGGAGCTAAGAGAAGAGTCGACAGTGAACTTACATTCATCCAGAGTCAAATAAATGGTTTAGAGCAACAAAGGCAAACGCGTTACCAAAACATTTCTATTAGGATGAATGTGTTTCAGCTTCAGAAACGACGTCAAAACACACATACGTTTTGGCTTTTCGTATGTGGACAATGGAAACGTGCTGCAAATGAAAAACAAGCTGTAGAAAGCAAAAACAAAACACGCTGCAAATACAGACACAATACAATGTCAAAGACACAAACCCAGAAAACTCTGCACATCTAGTACACCAACAGAAGTTCTCCGTGCCTGTGAGGGGAAAAGGCTGAGGCCAAATGTAAAAAAGAATAAGTAGTCTCTCTCGAGTCAAAAATCGAGCATATCTATATAGGACTCCGGGAGTCCTGGAGAGCCTCTGTTTGTTTGACTAGATATGCACAGTTTCTGCAGTGTGATTGCTGGTAATGTGTTTTTGATGTTGCATCATTTCTGAAGCTCCCGCACGTTTCTCTTTTAACGTGACGTAGCAGCAGGACAGCTCTGGGTTAACTCCATAAGAAGATTGTAAGAAAACTGACAGAGATTCAGTAACAAGCTACAAAAGTACTGAACGCGAGACATAACGAGACATAAAAATAGCACTTTATTTCTAGTCGGCAGCACAGCCACACGTGCTGATCAGTTTAGTGGGACACTTTGTTTGAGAGAGGACACCATCGTGGTTTGGTCCCAGACAGCCTGCTGCCAAACAGGAGAACAATAGCCCGGGTCAGCGAGGTTATCCCCTGCTGTGAGACGCAGTGATCACGGCTCGCCTCTGCCGGGCTTGAGCAGGCTGCACAGTGGAATGTCGTGCCCATAGAAAAAAGACTATTTGTTTGGATACAGGAAGAGAGATGCAGCCTGTGAAATAGTTCACCATTCTGTACACTGTACATCAGAAAAATCCTGTATTTGTTGTTATATGGTGTTGACCAAAGCAGTACAGAGTGGAAGTATTTAGTTATAGATGTTCCAGGGATATAATAACTCCATCTAGTTCGTCAGCGATCACCACAGGACAAGTTGATATAAAGAACAAATCATGAGTAACACGGGCAACAAATAAAATGAAGCAGGTGTCATCTGGTAGCCCTGAAAGGACAATTCAAGTGTGTGTGGACATACAGTAGTTATTTGTTTAAAGAAATGCAATTCTAAACTTTAAGTGAGAAGGGGAGTAATGACAGTCAGTTACGCACACATACAGAAGACACAGGATTCTTTGTCAAAGAGGAAATTATGAATTGAAGGTATTTGGCAGAAACAAACGCCCTATACGTGAGAGCTCTGGCAAAAGCAAGTCTATTTGTTACCTGAGTAGGAGGGTACCGTCAAAAACCCAACACAATATTTCACTTTGTAACTTTGAAAACCGGCAACTATCCTCTCCCTGAATGATAGGTGAGGGTGAGTAATGATGTCTTGCAGGGACATGCGGGAGATGCGCTGCGGGTACGGCAGGTATTATCTGTCGGCACCATGGACTATTACGTGTCTTGTGGTGGTGAAATTGAAATGAGTTCAGTTCACTGAAGAGCAGAACTGTGGAAAACAGTGACGTCAGTGGAGCTGGCCAGCAGGACGCGATGACGTCCATCCTCAGAGCCAAAAGATGAGCTGGTCACCATGAGGCTTCACCGTCCTGGATCTGAAAAATCCTTTTGCAGATTCCAAGTGATCCCAATTGCCTTTCCCCTCGAGTGTTGCAAAAGTGCTCTGAGCTTCTATCAAGATGTCTTCATCAGCACTGGAATGTTGTGAAACAGTATTACTAACTATACTATGTGTGTGTATACACACAACTATGTGTCTGTGTGTGTGTGTGTGTTTATGTGGGATGGGGGGGTGGTGAAGATTCTCATGTGGTGAACAGACTTTGTTTATTTGGAGTTCATGCATGTTGCCAACGCTCACATCTCTTCTTTTACATTTCCTGCCCGCTCCTCAAGCAAGAGACACCTCCAAGCCAAACAATGTGCTAGAGAAATAATGAAGTAATATAACTGACACGTGAATAAACTGGCCTACATACACAAAACATATGACTGAAAGTTCATGAATGGACATAACATCCTGCATCACTGTACACAATGTTTGAAACACAATTCCCATTTGGAATATACAGCTGTGTCAGAGTTTTATATCATTTGGAATTCATTATTTCAGTGTAGTAAATGTGTCACATGGAAGATATAATGGAGTTAAGGGTGTAGATGTACTTTCTCATGACAATTAAGTTCAGATCTGCGGTGTCATCGCAGAAGTACAAATATTTAGTGCTTACAAATTTCCCCTTCTTACTATTTCATTTTCTTGCAGGGACTTTATTGTTGAGTTTTTTTAGAGCTTAAATGCTATAAAAACATCTGTTGCAGTTACTGTGACACACTGCAGATAATAGGTCTATTTATCTTGGGCAACAAAATTAATTGCACTAAAAGAGGCGGCTGTGGCTCAGTGGCTTAATCACAGAGTTGGTGGTTCAATCGCTGTGTCCTGTTCATGTGCCAGACGCTGAACCACTTGCTCTTGATTGCCAGACCAGTGCCGTGTGTGTGTGTGTGTGTGTGTGAGTGAATGAGAGGCACAATGTAAAGGGCTTTGGTATAAACAGCTGTATTAATGCTGTTTATTTACCATCAATTTAAACAAGTCAATTCAAATTCAGCAATGCTTGGAGATCGATAATGGTGTTCCTGCTACAATCCTACAACTACCACGGACACTGGTGGACCACTACATAAACTGCTACTACCGTACTGTCGTGCAATACTGACAACAATGTGCAATATATACACTTTCATAGTATAATGTCTTGCACTAAATTTATTTCAGTACTTATTACCATGGAAGTGTGACTTCATGTCATTACGTGTGCTTTTGACCATGTTACTTATTTATATTTTTTACTTTTATTTTCATTTTATTTTTTCTCTCTTCTGCACTGTCCACCTTTTGTTGCAACAATGTAAATTTCTCCACTGCGAGACTATTAAAGGATTTCTGATTAAAAGGCACCCATAGATGGTAACATGGAAACAGATGACCAGCAGTGAGTGACAAATCTTTTTTCAATTTGATGGCACCCTTGCTTGATGATTACTGCAGTTTGTTTTGGTGTGGATGTATAAAAGTGGTGTGCTATTTAAATGAAAGTAGCTCACCAGGTTGATACGCCTCCGGCCTGGAAGCCTTTATCAGTTTTGGGCCCGTAAAGCATTGCACATTACAATCCTTCACCATGAAGCGGGGACAAATCACGCACAGAACTTCAAATGCAATGTTGAGGATCTCTCTTGTCTTATCCTTTAATTGTGAAATAATAATTAATGAAATTTAAAAAGAAACATTGTTCAAATAAAAAAATGCTTTCAGTACAAATACAGCACAAACACGATATAATATGCACAATAGGGAAGAATACGGCAGTGGCCGTGTAAGGAGGAGAAAACAAAAACACAGCCCACTAATATTTTCAAAATAACAAATTAGGAATCAACGTTTAACAGTTTCCCACATACTTAGCTCTGGTCATTCCATCGGTAGTCCCAAACCCAATAATTACAAAATATATAGCAAATCCACAACTTCCAGCCCACAAGTCCCCACATGTTCTTTTTGTGGAACATGTGGGGAGTTGTGGGCTGGGGGTTGTGGATTTGCTTGCTCTATATAGCTGAGAATATTTTCACAAACCACAGAGGACAGCCAGGCCAATTATGCTGTTATGTCCCGTCAAATTCAATGACATCACTGTTGTGTCCGTTTTTTAAGATGTGTGTGTAGTTGAGAATGGGCTTCGTAGTGCTGTGTGGTACATGGTCAGCTGTTGGCGTTCTAGGACTCCATGACTGATGGGCAGCAGAGCCATTAGTGCAGACTTCCACAGCTGCACTAGACGATGCTGCAACATTGCCAAGCCAGGCACTCGACATTCCTTCATAAGTAGGAGAAATGAGGTAGTATGCTTGTGTGTATACAGTAAATTACCTTTACATACATTTACATACATGTATCTACAAATTCATGCACATTACGTATACATCTACCTCTACCATGTAGTCACAGGTTTATATGTGACATCAGATCACTGTAAATAACACATCTGGTGCTAATTTACACTGAATAGATTTGGCAACTCATCAATTCAGGTTTATGAGTGTATCCAGAAGGATTAATTGGAGCACATAATACCCATAAATATAGTACAGAGTATATATATGCCATAGAGTAAACTGGGGTATTTACTCACCTATTCTATGAGCTAGTGGGACCGTTACCATTCCAAAAAGTTCCTAATATAATCCCCTGCCAGCAGAATGAGTCAGTGGAACAGCTATTGCATAACTGAGATTTTTAGTGTCAAGTCAACTACATACTATATAATGTGGCATGTGTTAATAAAAATATGATTTTTTATCCACCAAGTAGATGAATGTGTTTTTTTCTGATTTAAATGACATGTTGCCCAAAGTTGGAGGGTTTACTGACACACTGAATAACTTGACTGTAGATGTCAGAAGACATTTGTTTCTGTTGATTGAAATCATGGCTGTGCTAGAAAACATTGGGGCTCTGGGATGCTTTTATTTTTGTGCTCATTTATAACTGACACTATACTGGCTTCTCTGTTATTATATTTACATGTCACTTAAATTTAATTACCATATCAGGCCACTATTACTACGACCCAAATTTGTGATGAGTCAAGTCCAAGAACATGTTCCTTTTTGGTGTTGTTCTGTGTTGAACCAGCAGATATACGGATCAATTAAATCAGATATGTGATGGATACTGATATTTTTACATACTGCTGAGCATGTCCTTATTTGGAAGCTTCGTTTCACAAGGTTTAATTTTCATTTTAATGTAACCTTGTTTAACTGGCTAAGCCTCTTTGAGATAAAAATGTTTCTTCAGTCTACAGCAGTTGCAGTCAAAACATTAAATATAGCCACAAGTAGTGATTGTCAGGGTTCAGCCAAAATCATCACACCCTTTGTCATAATAGAAAAGAAATGTACAAACTCTACAGCCATGTTAGCAGCTCTGTGAGGCTGTACCTGTCAGCTGTAGCTAACGTTATCATGCTAACACGCTACCAATAACAATGCTAACATGCCAATGTTCAGCAGGTATAAGGTTTATCATCGTTGCCATTTTAGTTTAGCATGTTGGCATGCTAACATTAGCTTATTAGCATTAAAACACAAAGTACAGCTGATGCTGATGGGAATGTCATCATGGGGTCCCGGGTCGGAGCTGCAGCAGATCTACATGTGCGAAGAGCTCAGGAACTGTCAGCCTCTTCTTACCACAGTGCTCCATTTACAGCACTACAAGTAGTGTATAAGGGTTTATTGAAATGTTACAAATTTGGAACAAATACAGAGGAAATGATGCAAGTGTGTGAGAATGAGAATGTGTCCAGGCATGCATGCATGTGTGTGTGTGTGTGTGTGTGTGTGTGTGTGTGTGTGAGACAAAGTTTAACAGATGAAGCTGAACTGTTGACTGTGAGCGTATTCTATTTAGTGTGTGCCTCTCATTTCTACCCCCAGTCAGCCTTGAACTATTCTCCCTCATGGTCCAAACCTTTTTTTGGCACAGAGGCCTAATAGATCAAGAACAAAGTGTTTGCATTGAAGATTCAAGGTCAGAGTCACATCTAAGTATGCCCCAGGATAGACAGTAATTAATGATGGATATTTTGTTTTGGCACTGAGGCACATGCTCTTTGAGTTATGTGTCTGTTTTTCGTACTCAATAATATTCCTAATGTGTGCAACACAGCAAACAGAAGAACATTTTGTGGAGATGACACATTTTTAGGGCTGTGTTTTAGTTCAGTACAAGAGTCGGCAGATAAGCCGATGTTGAAAGAAACATAAACAAATGAGCATCTCTAATAAGAAAGGAGATGCCCGTAATGACAAAGCCACAGATCATTATGCAACTCTGCATTATCCAGCTCGCATCTGTACAGACAGTTTTAGTGTCTTTCAGCTTATTATTTTGGTTTAATGGCCCACAGATTTACTGTTTGGTTCACTCTCACTGCTCTCATTAACCTTGTTACAGCAGGCAAACTCTGATAAACCATATGTTCACTACCTGCCCAGCACCAAGTGACAGACAGACAAAGCTGGCGACTAGCTTGTGAACATAGCGGAGCATTTAGAGCTAAAGAAACAGATATTTCACTCAGGAGTTGAAAAAATGTTGCCTTTAACATAATCCACACCGCAATTACATTTCCTGCAGAGCATATTAGGCAAAACCATTTATTACTTTTTAATGGTAATGCCTAGGATTAGCTAACCTGACGCACCAGATGGTTTGTTACACAGAACCATCTGAGAAGCTGTCCTTGGAAACAGTTCAGAAAAGGGCTAACTTAATATAGCATAAGCATAACTTAAAACCTGGCAAGATGGATTCTCGCGTAGTGAATCCAGCTGCTTCGCAAGGTAAAGGATTGGCAGCAACCATCCAGACTCTTAATTCATGTTGATGTGACAGCCTGCACCAACACTGAAAACCTGTGTATATACTGCCTGTAGCCATCAGTAACTGCCACCTGAATCATTTGGTGCAATCAGGACCTCAAGAGTTTTATGACACCAGTTCTGCTATGGAATCATATTGTGAAAACATTTCTGTTAGAGCTGGCCCCTTCCTGCACTTTGTCAAATGATTACCCATAAAGAAAATGGATTCCTGTGAGACACAGTAAAATGCATGTGCAAACATTTGAGAACTTCCTTACTAACTACGACTACTACCTTAAATCAAAGGTAAAAATTGGAAAAAGAATACCGGCACTCTACGTCTATCCCCTAGTGCAACATTTCACCCCCTGCACATTTTCAGCATTTATGTAATGGTAGTAAAATGGTAAAAACGTTATTGTTGGCCTATAACTACCATGGGGTAAAACCTAAACAAAATAACGCTTAGTGAGGGAAAGATGTGATGTTAGTTTTTTTCCTCTCTTCAGTATTGACTTAGTTAATTCCCTGTGCCTGAGATAAAGTTCTACGTGGAATGTGCAAACAGTAGACAGCTAAAAATCTGTAGGAACAACAACACTGTTTCTTTCCAGTATATCTCATTGCCATGGTAACCCACCATGGGGTACATGACTGCAGCCCTGGCAGAGAGCATGGCTCTGTCCGCTGACAGATACTGTCTGGCTGAGGAGATGGGGGGGATTTGGGGGCTGCAGATTTCAATTTGTGCAGGACATCAACCATCCACATGTCTGCATGCACTCACCTGCCCACTTACTCACAGCTTCCGAGGGGAAAACAATCCGCTGCCTGGCAACGTCATACCGTAGGAAAATATTATTCTGTGGTTTTAAGGCTTTTGAATCTTTCCATTTCTTTGCCCACTACCTCAGAGCCACCAGACTATTGTGCAATGCATGCAGCAGACTGTGACTTAGGTAATTTCATGTCTCATTATCTCCCAGTGCTCAAAGAATTAGAAGCAGTTGTAAAAACGTAAAAATATCTATCTATTCCAATTCACTGGCTGTATAAATCTTCTTTACCAATCCCCTCTCTGTGAGAGCTTTCAAGGTTTGACACCAGCAAGGATGCCTGACGAATTTCCTCAGCTGACCTCATCATCCACTGTAGTGACTCTATTCCTAGAAAAGAAAGGGTGAGCAGCCATCCAGCCTTGACCTCCTGGAACAAAGGCCTAATTTGAACAGACGGGTTATGAAACATCAGGCGACATAATGTTGTATGTTGTTTTAAGTGGTTATTTTGCATCTCTTTGTGGTTGTTTTATGTCTCTCTGTAGCTGTTGTGCGCCTCTTTGTAGTCACTTTACATCTCTTTGTAGTTATTTTTATCCTGCATGTTGTCTACACTGCTAGTATTGTCTCTCAATTGCCATCCAAAAAAACAAAAGCCTAAAGCCCTGTGAAACTTGTGAAAAGTTGACATCATGGTACTTGAGTTTAGCTGGATTAAAGTATCCAAAATGAAAAGAGTTCATCCTCATGGGGATCATGAATGGGATGACATGACAATCTATTCATTAAATGGAGATATCTTCTGTGCACTAGTAGAAAAGGTTGGACTAATATTCCAAAATCCATATGAATCATCTCTTGCTGAGCATAAATATTCATAGAAGACTTTATTGATAATTTTGCAGTAGCTGTTGAGTTTCTAAGCAGCTGTTAAAATTACTACTTTGTTACGGCCTCCAATATTGACGTCTACCGTTTTGTTAATCCATCCATCTACCAGGATGGCCTCTCTCTGTAGACTTTCTACAACAACGTCACCCTGCTTCCTTCTTTGGTCCTGATGTACAGAAGTCATAATTCCTACAGCCGCTAGAGGGCTTTGTCACTGTAAACGTCAATACTGTGCATTTCCTTAAATGACTGATGTTGCCATTTTCCTTAACGAGGACATCATCTCAGCACAGAAAACCACCAACCCTGATGTTCCAGGTTAGTCTTCAAAACTCCTATTACTCCTGCAGCGTCTTTCAGGAAAGAGTCTTTGCCTTGTTTTAAATAAGCCAAGATAAGCTTGAGACAATCCACACAATGCTCCTGCTGGACACAAAAGGAAAGAAGCCAGCCAAGGAGGGAAGAGCTCTGGACAGCCTCTAAGCAAAGACAGTGACAAGAGTGATAAGTAGTGAAATAAAACAAGCTAATATCAGATAATGGTAATATCTCAAAGAGCTGCAAGAAAACATACCTGGTGTAACAGCAAAGAGGGAAAACCCTGTTACAACCCACAAACAATATCACAACATTAAATTATACCAAGTGCAGCTTTTATCAGCCACTGCATAGACTGAATAAACCCCACTCCTGTGAACATTTCCACAACTTAACTTAACTTTAGTTTCAAAGTGCAGAGTCATGGTCATATCTGCAGTCTATATAGGGTGTGCACATGAGCAACTGAATATATGAAAGTGCTACAACAAAACACAGCTGGGGCCCCTGTAGGGTGCCTACAGGGCTAACCACTCTGTGTATGACGAGGTAACATGGGCCTTGACATGTTTAGTCTGTTGCCTGGTCTGCACTGAGAGGTCCTGTTAGGTTTCAACCTGCACGCACTGTATCATTCCTGTGTTGTTTAACTGTTATGTAATGTGTCAGGACCAGTTAACCAGGTCATCACCTGACTAACTAACGGATCCTGAAATCTATCAAGAACAGTTAGTTAGTAAGATGATGATTAAACTCTATTCTGCATATGTATTACTGATACACAAAGTAATATACATGCTGCACAAGAGACATTTACCCAACATGCAAAGTTTATAAGGCAAATGAAATAGTGTGTTTATAGCATGAGGATGGTCTAACTGTAACTGATGGTTCACAACTGTTTTCCTGTAATGTTACATAAAGTAGCCTATTACTCTCTGTGGCTCCATTAACACATCATGAACTAGTTAGGGAATACACATACACATTTAGCACTGTAGTCCAATAATATTTTACCACCAATTTAATAATCTTGTATTATAATCCTGAAACTGATCATAAACTAGTATTTATACTAAAATCAGGAATGACCACTTTTTAAAAGGACAAGCTCTTGGTGCCACAAATAAGCATATTTATGTTTCAGGGGCCGGCCTACAAACATGATTTGTGACATCACTAATAGTTTGGAAGCCAGTTCAACTTCTACTTATAGAATCTGGATTTTTAATGAAGGAGAACAAGTAGATTTCAAAGGTTTTAACAAGAGAATTAAACTTTTTGTGAAAAGAACACATCAGATAGAAATTATTATTCAAAATAGAGCAAGTTATATGCATGTTAAAACATGCCTGGAGGGGAGCTTTAAAATGAAATGATTAGTCACTTTTTTAACATCAAACAACATTAAACGTGACAGAAATTGTGTAAATAACATAAATTTTTCTAACTGTTATAACAATCTTAATTTCAGCATAGTTTGCCATATATACTATAACTACAGCAATATACATTACAGTCATAGTACATGTCTTCAGACTACATTAAGCAAATCCAACTTAAACAAGAAAATTACTTGTTGACATGACCGAAATTGAGGTCCACACTCACTTTCAGTCTGTCAAAAGACATTATGTCATCCATCCATCCATCCATCCATTATGTATATCCGCTTATCCTTATTGGGTCACAGGGGCTAGAGCCACTCCCAGCTGACACTGGGCAAGCGACGGGGCACACCCTGGACAAGTCACCAGTCAGTCACAGGGCTGCCAACCAGCAGGTTCGAACCTCTTGCTGTGAGGCAACAGTGCTAACCACTGCACCACCGTGCCGCCCCGACATTATGTCAGTCAATATCAATCACAATAGGAAACAAAATAAACCGTAAGCCATGTTCTTAGCTTGTTTGCTGCTAACATTCTCTTGCATTTTACTGTGAATTCACATTTACAAAATAAGAGTTACAAAAATGTTTTTTGTATACTAGACCATAAATGTAATTAAAAGTTTGTAAATGATTACTGTATGTACAGTCGCTCCTCTTAATTCCCCCTTGCTGTATAGCCTACACATGAAATAGCGTGAAAAATTAAATTGGCATGGTGGAGGTCAATGGATATAAAAATGTAACTCTTTTCATTTTATTTTTGGAATCAATAAAGAGATGATGTGAAGTTAATGAATTCTATTCTGGGGGTAATTATGTGTTTTTTGGACACACCTTTTAACATCTGTCATGAATTAAACACAGAAAATATGGGAGTTTGGACTCTTCCAGCGTCACACTGAGGCGTTACAGAGGTGACAAAATGGAAGAAGAAAATTTGGCTGCACACTGGCCGTGCCCTCAGATTGTCTGTTTATATTTGTAATGGGCCTAATGATGAAAATATATTACAGCATGTCGATGGAGATGATGAAATGAGCTCATGTTCTCTCTTTGAAATGTGAAAAACAAAAGACCTCTAAGCTGACTTCACCCATCTGGTATGTTGTTGTTTTTAATAAGGTGCACAATTCTAGAGCCCACCTTGACTCAACATATGACTGAAATCCTCTCGTCACCTGATACCCCATGAAACATTGTGTAAATGTTTTTCAGAGATGTTAACTGGAACGCTAACATGTCCCTGGAGGAGACGATATAACGCTAATATTGTTATGTCATCAAAGACGCATGAACTCTATATATTACATGGACAGAAAGAACGAGAACTTTTTAGAACACAATGTGTTCTACATTCTGCATGTGCGCAATGCTATACTGGCCATTACTCATCCAACCAGCAGGTCATCAAAATGTAATCCCTGTGTCTACAAAATGTACTTAAAGTGCTTGATATTATAGTTGCACTTCCACCCATTATCAGTTTAATCATCGAGTTATCTGCTGTTACAAATTACTTTGATTACAGCGCACTGATGATTTCTTTGTGTCCTACAACAGTGGCAGAGGTGCTTGGAGCTAAATGCTAATGTCATCATGCTAACATGCTCACAATGACAATACCAACATGAGGCACAATGTCCCCCATCTTAGTTTAGCAAGTTACCATGCTAACATTTGCTAATTAGCCCAAAACATTACAGCAGTGGCTGATGGTAATGTTATTGCTTTTGCAGGTATTTATTTAAGGTCCAAATGCTCAAATGTTTTTCAGATGATAAGACATTCATACTAAAGCATGAATGAAACAGGTTCTTGTCTGTTTGCTGGCTGAACTATTTAAAGTAGAAAAAGTTTGAGTTATTATGATGGTGATGGGGTTGAAGTTGACAGGTCAAAATGTAAAGGCACTTATTATCTGGAAGAACTCTGTTGCAAACATGTCGAGTTCAGTAGAAAAGAGCATTGCACAGTAATGTGCAGAGCACTTTATAATCAATCACATGATGGCATCAGAAGGAGAGAGAGAGAGAGAGAGAGAGAGAGAGAGAGAGAGAGAGAGAGAGAGAGGTGTCTGAATTAAGTCAGCTGTCTAAATACAAGTTAATGGTGTGGTCTGTATCTCATCCACATGGTACTGAATAAGAGACACGAACATTTTACACCACCCACTACTAAAAACACACCACAAATCAGTGACATGAATAGTGTGTGTGTGCGCGCTTTAAGAGACTTTCTTCAACAGCCCTAGATACTAAAGGACACCTCATCAACAAAATATTCACTCTGGGAATGATCCATAGAGTTGTATTTACATTACAATCAGCTTGACTAAAGTCCATTCACACACCCTGATCAAATAAACCAATATTTCATTGCCAATCATTGGAGAGAACATCGTGAGGCTTTGTCCCAGGAAACGTGCAGTGCAAAGGTTCCACCTCCAAAAACTTGGATTACCCTAAAGTACATTTTACTGATGTTGTCTTCACTAAGAAGATACAAAGAAGGTAGCTGTCCATCTTGATTGATTACATATTTACCTCTGAAAAGACATGTTTTGGCTAATAGATGGTTTGTCAGGAGGATATATTAAAAGCATTCAGCATGGACCAACCATACTTAGGAACATATTCAGGGAAGGGTGTAGATATTCACTGTTTATTTGGGAACATTCACCTTTAGAAGCTCATACTTGTCAAACACACACTCAAAGTTACACACAGTAACAGTTGCTTCCCTTCACTGCAGCTCTTGTAAGAATTTCTATTCACAAGGCCACAAGTCTCCGGGGAGCGCGGGACTACAGCAGGTTGTTTCTGGACGCTGTCCACGCCTCGATCCGCGTACAGCTGTGAAAACCTGCAGCAGCCTCACATCTGGCAGCATCAGCCAGCCGTCGCTGCTGTGACATCACCCGCAGTCTGAGGTCACAGCTGCTGTCACCGAGTCACCCACCACCCAGCTGTCAATCACAGCCCAGGTGCAGAGGGTAAGAGAACTGGGAGTGAAAATGTGTGTGCGTGCATGGCGGGTGGATGTATGCAGTGTTTGCAGTGGTTCTATAAATATAACATTTGTTCAATTATCATCAAGATAATCATCAAGAGGCAAATCATTACCAGTTAACAGAAAATAGTTTCATGATGTTTATTTAAACCTGAATTAAACAACACATTTATATTAACATTGAATCAAATTGCTGTGTGTAATGTTAAAAGGTTCACTTGTAATGGTTCACTGACACATAGAGACAGAGTCACACCTGTAGAGTCATCAACTACCTGCATTTCTATGGATTGTGGGTGGAACCAGAGAACCCAGAGAGAACCCACACTTACTCATGGAAGCCATTTCTTGACCAACCACTGGGCCCAGTGACTGCACATTCGAGTCTGCTTCACGTGCATCTGACGGAACAGATTTCTATTTTAACCAATACATCTGTCTACACAGGAACCGTATGGCTTATGGTTTATTTGCACTGTGCGTGTGCAAACGCGCCCCATGTAACTACCCAACTACACTGACTGAGTGTTGGGCTCAGAACAGTGCCAAAACTCATGCAACCTCCTGTCAATTCTGTGCCTGAACGCATCCTGGGTGCACAGACGAGCACTGAAGCTGCTGCTCTGCTAATGTGTTGCTCATGTTACGCTTATGCTATGCTTAAGTTACCAACGTTGCAATTAAAAGCAACACCCATATCGTTCTTAGATAACATACTAGTGACTAGCTTTGTGGCTAACACAATGCATACAGTACAAGACAAGACAGTTTTGAAGGTGCTGTAAAGTTTTTTTATTTACATTTTTTACTTTTGACTTAGGCTAGCTGCATCCCTCTACTTCCAGACTTTCAGCTAAACAGGTTGCAGGGCTACGTCGGAATTGAATGTACAGAGATTCAATTTAAGCTGCACAGTATTTTTATATTAACAATGGATCAAATGATTACCGTAATTTCGGGACTATAAGCCGCTACTTTTTTCACACCGTCATGCCGCCAATACATTTAGGCTCGTCACACCAGACCAATGAAGTTATCGAACAGGTCACAGTGGACCAATGA